>UCOJ01000953.1:0-52373 GCA_900474305.1 Cecidostiba fungosa | reverse complement strand
TGCTTAATGGCATGTACATACATACATTAATTCTCAACTACTAGCAGTGCTTGAAAACTGGATGAACATTCAGTCTATTTTCAACACTGCATACATAATTTTCAGATAAACAACCCCCATACTAATTTCGATATTCTTTTTGAAAAATCTTCGACACGCACAATAAAAAGTCACCCGACAGTTACGTATACACTCCAGCAGCAGCAGCAGTTATAGCAGTAGATTTCATTCCAAAAGCTCGTCGTCGGGGTCGTGCTATCATCGTCCTTCGCCAGACGCTTCTGGGACTACTGTTGCTTGACACGTCGACGCGTATAAAACGAGTTCGCGCTCGCGCGAGAGAGAGAGAGAGCGGGCATTTACGGCAACGAGCGCGTCAACGGCCTGTCACTCGTCGCTTGCGCGCCCCGTATATTCACGAGCTTTTCGCCTCTCTGCATTTGCATATGAAGCTGCTTGCTGGCAAGCTTTTTCTCATTGCCGAGAACCGACGAAACTTTTACTATACGAGCGACTGTTTCGGTGCGAGCTTTTCTCTCCTCGTCTTCCAGCGCTATATAATTTCAGACGGAGTAGACGATGGACTGTTCCGATTTATTTCGTTCGCGCCGCAGCTGCGTCAAAATTTCATATAGGTATAAGCGCAGTACAGGGAGGGCGTTCAATTATAATACACCTACACACAAAAGCTGTGAATCGCGTGTTTACAAAACTCGACATATTCTCTCGGTGTAAGAGCTGCGACTAAAGTTAAATCGAAAAAAAGACGCGTGTGCTGGGTAATCCGACAGGTCTGGCGAAGCGAGCGAGCAGAGAAGGCCGTACGTCGCGCGGGGCGATCGTCCGCGAAGGAAGAGAAAAGACAGCAGAAAAGAAGAGTGTGCGACAGGAGCGAGAGAGAAAAAAAGACGAAGCAGCAGCAGCAGCAGAAGAGTGAAATAAAGCCCAGGCGAGAGAGCGAAAGCCGCGGTACACGCAGACCGACGACGGGGGAGTATAAGGCGGCCCTTTGATGTCGGGATGTTTACTTTATGGCCGTGGCGTGATTGTGACAGCATCCCGTGCGGGAGGCCGCCGCGGCCCTCCTCTATATAGCGCTGACGTCATAAATGAACCCTGCGCGTATATATACCTCCTTCTCGCTCTCACACGTAATCTTGCTCCCTCTTCCTCTAATCCAGCCACTTTTTCCTCTCTCTCTTTTTCTCTTTTATGGCTACCTCTCTCTCTCTCGCTCCGTCATGTTTTCTCGTCTTATTTCTTCGTTTATTCGCCTCGCGCGGAGGGAGGTTGATGCTGGGCGAGCTTCACTATACGACGACGCGGTTTACGAGGCTGCCGCCGCGCGCGCGTGCAAGGCTTTACGTCGTCGTGTGTCACGCGTCGTTACTGCCGGAGCGCCGTTATGAGACGTTTACGATAAGATATGTCGCACCTTTCGCCCCGGACATCCAGTAGATTTACGCGACGACTTTCCTCGCTGCTGCTGCTGCTGCTGCTTTCTCGATCCTTCGTTTTCTCCTTCTTCTTCCTCTCCACCCACGAGCTCTCTTCGAGAGAAGAAATTTAGCTGCCGAGAGCAAAGTTATTTTTAAGGTCCACTCTTTTAACTCATCTATATACACGGGTAATACGCGTGTTATATATATATTGTCGTATACTTTCTCCGCATCTCATTACGATTTCATTATTTTACACGCGCGGTATTATACGGCGCTACGCTCGTTGCGGAGAGAAGAACGAGCTGTCGTAAATTTTGCCCCCGTCGTAGAGTACGCTTTTTATGCACTAATATTGCTATATGGCGCCCTGAGGTTATATTGGTCATACGGGAATTTAATAATACGAAAAACGATATGCTTCGGCTTTACGCGCAGTCGTGAATCTTTTATTGCGAGTTAATTTTGCTATTATATATAGAAACCAGTGTCGTCGAAGCGTCGCTTTTATACCGACCGAGTCTCGTATAATATACACGCCTATAACAGAATAGAAAAAAAAATCAAACCGCGTTTTAGGAGTATATTATAACGTTAATTGGTTTTGAATATATACGATGAAATCATTCCGACTATAACAATAAACCGAGCGAATCAAGCTGAAACTAATCAGAGAGATAATGCGAGGACAACGAGGCGACGAAAACGCTTCCATTCCATCCGACATCAAAGCGGCGCGAGGACAGCAGTCTCATGAAGTCAAGAGAAAATTGGAACTCTGACAAATCGCTTCTCGGAAATTCGCTACTCGCGCTTAATGTCAATGGCGAGTGACGAGTTCTCGCGCGCGTCTCCTTGCAGCGCACGGAATCGCGGAAGAAAGAATCGTTTTCCATCCCGCTTTATATATATACTTATTATACGCACGCAACATATATAGCATTAATCTGCTGAAACGTCGTCGCGAACTCGCGACGATCAATCAACGAGCGACTGCTGCACGGACCTCGAAAGTAGATTTCATAAATCATCGGGATCGATCGGCACTGCTCGACACCCCGAGAACGATGTGTTTGTTATATGTGTGCACTCGACCTCTAGGTGCCAACGCCATGCTTGAATTAATGTGAAAGTGATGTGTGTTTACGGGGGGTTACAAGGATCCGGAGCTGCGATGAACTAGAGTTATTCAAATGAAATTGTCGAAGCATTTTTTCTCATCGACGCGTTAAACAGCCTACTTCTCTCATCTCAATTACGCAGTCGTATTCTTCAAACGCTAATAAACACAATTAGCGTACAGCCATCATCATCCATCAAAGTCCATAGCCGGTCATTTTTTCATCAAACATCCAGTAAGATTCCCGCATAGAGCACAATACGAATTAGCTAGCACATATAGGCACCGAGTCTCCCAATTCTCATCAACGCGTCAATCAGTTCTACCAGAGACCATTCGAAAACACGAGGAGCGAAAAGAATCTCGCGTAAAAAGAAAAGCAAGCACGAATACTATACAGCTTCTCCTCTTATACCACGCGTGTGTATGTTATATAGGAAAAAGCACTCTGAAAAATTAGCATCTAAAAAAGTGCCAGCTCACGGTAGCTCAGCACGCAATAACACACACACTGCACGCGGTTCACAAACAGTAGCCGGTCTATTTGCCCGTCGGCTCTCTGTTTGCGCCGGCGTTTAACGCGCTACCGTACGTATCTCTCTCTCTATATAATACAAACGAGGCGGTTCAGTCTGCCAATCCAGTCGCGTGTGTACTCTGACCATTAGCCTGTCGGCCAGAGGAAGACATGGGATCGACGATCAGTAACCGCCGACGAGAGAGACTCGCGAGGACGATCCTAAGCAAGCATCTCGAGGCTTTTCTTCGGTCTGCTGATGTATGTGTGTGTGTATTGTATGCTCCGCCCGAGAGTCCTCCTCTTGTCGATTGCCAGTGCAAACGTTGGCTTGAGAGCAGAGGTAGAGACGTCCGATGAGAGTATGGACGACTGAAGAGGACTGCGAGATGTTCGACCAGACAGAGAGCTGGAGAGAAGATTTGCGAAGGATCATCCGAGCTTTGCTATGGGATGGAGAGCATGAGATTGCGGATTGATAATGTGATAAGCTTCAGAGCGATATTAATTCTGCTGGAAATATTATATATCTGTGTATAAAATTAACAGCTATTCGTCTATGTTTCTAATCATCAGAATAACAGAGTATACTCAACAATCTGTAGCACCATAATAACACGCATGACCAGTCCCCCGAACCAGTTCCTATAACAGAGAATACCACAATACAAATGTTTTTCTCGAATTAATTCAAAGAAAGCTCGCATTGCACATCGCAACCACCCGAGTATAACAAAAAAATAAATCAGGGCTCACCCATCCGCGATTCACTATTATACACACCTTCCCCGAGAGCTTATCCCCGTAGAAATAAATAGGGATTTATCCGAGTCAACGACGGTAATATCACAGCTACAGGGACGTGACACGTACACGTCCGCTATTCGTTGCCCCCTCTATATATTGGAAGAAGAAGAAAAAAATGCACCCGACTAATCTCTCGAGCTTTTTTAACTTCTCTCTCTTCATCCAGTGCGAGGACACGACACGCGAGAAGAATGCCGGGAGTGATTCAACAGCTCGTCGGATCCAGGCCGGTGTTAAGAGGATTATTATGTAACTGTCGAAGCGATCCGAGGCCAGAAGCAGCTGCTCTGCAGAGCTACCGAGAGAAAAACCAGAGCCCGCCGTATAGTCGTGTGTGTATACACTCCGGAGAGATCTCCCTTCCGGTCTATCGCTCTCTCTCACTCGGTTAATAGCCTACACGACTACTTCATTTTCTCGAGCTTCGCTTTCTACGTGTGCATCATGTCTAGCCAGGCCACGAGGATTTATCTCTTCATTGTTCGGGGCGCGTCTCGTCGTTTTCGAGAGTAGCGTAGAAAGAGAGAGAGTGAAATGATTTGTTTTACTTATTTGTCACTTTGGATATTTGCTGCGATGCTCTCAACGGACTTTTCCCTATATGTATTCTTCTCTCCGAGTGTTTAGCGCGCGGAGACGATTTATTTTTGAGCTCCGAGTCATCAGTTTTGTAAATTATGAGCTATTTATCACGTATAGGCTTCTTCTACATTATAATCAAAAGTTAATCGAATCCACGCGAAAAAAATCGAAATAAAAGTCCACACGCTTGGTGTGAAATAATTCGGGCGCAGCGTGAAACGTGAAAATCCGCTTACGGAAACGTGAGCTCGGTCAACGCGATTAGCCGCAGCTCGCGGAGCACCGATGCGTATGAGCGATGTTCATGCACCGGACTGTAACAGCCCGTTCTGCACACACACACACACACACATACTGCAAATCCCTGCTCGCGGTTCAAACAAACGTTATTTCCCATGACGCGCGCGCCTGCACACGCAAGCTGTCCGCACGCACTGGGCGCCTATTTAATAATCGATCCCTCTCCCGATTAACCGTCGATTCGGATATAGGGCTATACGAGCATATCGACGAGTGGAATTTCGCAGCCGACCTGTACCGGCATAACAAAGGGGGATAAAATAGGTGCGCTCGCAGTTGTCTCTCGTTGTTTTATTTTTTTTTCCTTTCCTTTCTTTTTGCACTCGGTTTAGAGCTGCGCGCAGCGTTGACGTCGGTCATGCTCGTTTGCCTCGCGTCTGGCACTCGAATATATCACGCTGACACTCCTCGACATTAACGGGCCATTCGTCGCTCGCTTGCGATGGCTGGCGTGTGCATGTGCACAAGAAGCATTGTGCGACATGCAGCGACAGTCTGTCGCGCTTCTGCAATGCCGACGTGCAGCTCTTTTAATCTCGCCTGATGCCGAGTTGTGCGTTGTCTCTCAGCGTCGACGGCGGGCCTCGGACATCAATCCTCTGAGTTTGAGCTTCTTGGACGTGTGTGAGCTTGGGCTTTATTTCGAATAATTAATGGCACTCGGAAAGTAAAGGAATATTCATAAACAATGTGTGAAACTTTTATATATGGAGCATTTGTTATAAAGAAAAATGGTCGTTTAAAGATTTCCTTGTTGGGCCTGCTCGAAGAAAAAACCTACTTCAGTTAATATGAACGTTTTTTTAAAATCTACTATAATATAACGGCTGTATAGTTTACGAGAGTTTTTTAAATTTATTTTTCAAATAGCAAAATTTATCCAGTCTCATAATTAACTTAATCAAACACCGAGCTCCGCAGCACCCTAAAACTCCGGCCTCCCCTTATAATGCAAATTTTAATTTTGTCACCCCAAGTGTCCTCCGTCCGTGTACAACTGTGCCCAAATCCTGCTTCTCCAGAATATCCAGACCGGTCACTCTACTCCAAGCCGCAGCTGTCTTATTATACGCATCGCGCTTCAGTCATGCGCGAACCTAAGTGCCCACATACACGTACACACATCTAGGCTCTCGAACAAGGATTTGACTGTTTGGACAGCGGCTCGACTCTGTCGCCATCCCTCCGCGGATCTCGACGACAGCAGGTGTGTTTTCTCATGCGATTAAAACGCGCGCGCGCGCGCCCACTGTTGCTCTTTTCAATCGCTCACCCCTCGCTATATGTATAGGGGGAAAACGAACGACGAATGCGAAATCGGGATTATCGCCGTTGACGCGTATGTGTATATATATGTATAGAGGAAATCTCGATGGAAAGAGGGTCAAGAGAGCTGCTTACGTCATGCGCGGATCTCTGTGGGACCCGTAAGTATTCGATTTTTCCCCGGCGAACCATTGAATTTCAAGTCGTTTTGTGGCGAAAACAATTCTGCCAATTGTCGTGATGCTTCTTCTCGTCGAGCCGACTCGCCGAGCGCAAGCGCACCCTAAATCCCTAATTTATTTCAGAGTAGAAACGCATGCATCACAGTCGAGTGGACTTATTCTCGCGAGTTCAGCAAGCCGTGTAAATACTAAAATCCTAGTCTAAAATATACATGGCGGAATTAATTCTGTTAGTTCTCTGATTGGTTTTCGCACTCGATATCTCTGCGAATGCATCAAGTTCTAATGATCTGAAAAAGTAAAAATTGAGAAAATACGATATAAGATAGGGTGTAATACGTTATTGTCGCGGGACTCTCGACCCTTTAAAATAAAAATTTTAAGCTCACGTGACACTAAAATTTTTATTAAAAACTTGTTAGTCTAATTTAATTATTTGATTTGTGCGTATGCGTGTGAACCGCGATATATCAAAACAAAGCAGTTTTGAACTGGTCCTTCCCCCACCGCTTAAACTCTGCTGATTTCTGGCAAGCGAAAATAAATGGCACACAGGCGGTTTCCTATTTCCCTTATCGCTATGCGCTATCCTAGTGTATATATAGCGGCATTTAACCCATACCAACACTGCCTTCTTGGACAAACAGTAGGCGCTGAAACAAGGTTCTGGCGTGGATAGGTGTAATGAATAAAACACAATTGATTTTGTTTAAACAATAAAATTATCAATGTCTATTATACAACCCCCTTGTCGAACAACTAGCGTTGTCGACTACAAGCGTTTCCCAGACTCGAAATAAATATATACGTTGGAGCATATCCCTAGAATGACTAGCGCACAAACGAATTAACGTAATAATTTGATAATTATATCTTGTGATTTTCCTGCTTTTCCACATACCTTGCATCGGAGAATACAGCTATAGACAAGCAACATCCCGTTCTCCAGCAAATAAACAATGCTCTTAACGCGAGCAGTTGAGCAAAAGAAATCCATAACCATTAACCCAGCACTTTAGTATCGCGGCAGTTTCCAGGCGACGCTTAAAATTTAAGACAGCTCTTCGGCCTGCGTAATATAGAAGACACACTCTGATGGCGCGTGAGCGGGCCGCCGCTCCGGGCTTTTAAACAAGACTTGAAAGCGCCGCTCTCTTTTCAACGCACTTCCTCGAGAAGACTATACAATACACATATGCACCTGCGCGTGCGTTTTTCCATCGACAACGCAGCCGATGTTCCGTCGTGTGAATATATATAGACCGCCGGCATATCAGATGAAAAAATCGGACGCTCACGGGAGACACAAATCCACGCGTCGCTAACAGTTTCTGCAAAAAGCTTTCGCGAGTTCGGCGCGATCGTAACTTCGCGTTTGCCGAGTGACGGGGAGTGAGGGCTGCGGCTAAAACGGATATAAAAGTGCGCGCTACTGCGAATTACGGCGCGAGACTCGTAACTCCCGGTAAAGCGAGAAGAGCAAGCACGAGTCACCCTCTGCTGTGTGTTGTATGCGAGGCTAAGCTGATATTGTTGTTGTTGTCGCTGCTGCTGCTGAGGGAGAGAGGATGCACAAAGAGTGACGATAACGTGCGCGAAAAGGGGTGAAGGACGTGTGAAAAAGGAAATGGAAATGACGGAGGAGACTGTTGGAAAATTGACGTTGATATACGGAAATGTACCACTGCCGAATTTTTGTTTAAGTAGATAAATCACGTTTACGTCAGACGAACAACATTCACTAATAGATAATTAAATACACTCCTCGCGCGTAAAAGAATCTGCTTAATTCAGCATCGCCTCACCGTAAATCTCCTTCGCTGCAGCAGGACAGCTAAGGAAGAAAAGCTGAACTAAGCTGCCGGGAAAGCGGGGACTAAAGACACGTAAAAGAGAGGGCGGAAATAAGACAACGAAAAAAGTAGCTGCGGCCAGCTAAAAAGAGAGAGAAAGAGAGAGATAAAAGCAGCTCTCCGAGACGAGCTGGTATAAGGTATAGGTATATATACACGCTCCGGTGGCATTTCGCGGGCGGTTTATGGCCCTCCCTAGGGCGGACAGGTCGCCGCCGCGGAAACGGCCCGTCCGTGTGTCTCTCTCTCTCCCTGTCTCTACGTGCTCCTATCCACCTTACAACTCGGCGTAACACGGTTTCTGCATTCTCGTAAACTAGCGCCGAAGAGAGAAGGAGAGGAACGATGCCGGGTGGCCCACTGCGCGTACAAACACTGTTGTCACGATATGCTGCAGCCTGCAGGCTCTTCCCCACTCGCGTATATGCCACCTCCTGTGCACTACTGTCATGGGATGTAATCTACGCGGGCGTTACATAATTTCTTAATGGATGTATATGATGATGCGCTGTAGCTTTTTACTTTTACTTCTCCGAGCTGAAATTATATCAAAGAATTTTATACATGAAACGAGCTGTTGGCTTATTTGGTAGTAAAGTTGGTGATGTTACCCAGTTGCAGATAACACCAATGGTTTATTATTTTTTTAAATTTATTAAAATGGCTCTGAAAGGCTATATACAATGTGAACACGTAAAAGGGTACTAATTTGAGGGAGTTATCTCAAAAAGTCTTCGTGCAGTGAGGGTTAATATTAAAGCGTGAATTCAGACTTGGGGGTCCAGTCTTTTTATATTACGAAACATTAAAAAAGCAAAATACCAAGCCAAAGCTTTCTTATCGAAAAAGCAATTGTACGATTCCAAATTATTTCTACAGTTGTGAGAACCGAGAGTTAGCTGCTACTCTTGTAAAACACACAAAGATTGATCGGTTCACTTGAAAGCGATACTATCACTTATTAACATCTCGAGAAAAATCACAGCTACAGCGGCATCCTCAATTACAAGTCTGTACAAATATATACAAGTAATGAGATTCACGGATAGGAGAATGGCGAATTTCGCATTTAAGCGTGATCAACATGTTCGTATTAGTATCTGCACGTATACGTTAATATCTCAAGCGAAATTGGCCGTCGAACGCCTCGGGCCGATTAACCGTTAGCTTAATCTAATATCTAATGGCGGTATAATCCAGTTTTCGTCGTTACAGTCGATCATTACTTGAATTCTCTCCAAATTACCTGAATCCTGATAAATGTTCGCTAAGTGGAACTCTGCATGCGCATATGTAATATACGCGAATAATGCTTCATCATCATATAATATGGAGAAATTAGACTAATTGCAGTATTTTGATAAAACAAATAAAAAAGCTCTTCATGCCATTAAAACAATCAATACACCATTTTTTCCATTTCACAATCAATTAATTTCACCTAGCGAAAATCTCAGCCGCTTCATCGGCGACAATCATCATCAGCAGGCTCCGTGTCGGGCTCGAAAACCGCAGCAGCAGGCAGCTATAGTATCCTCTGCGCCATAATAACCCAACGGCAGCAGCGGCACAAGCGATAAGCGCACTTGCGCGCGCGCGTTACGCTAATGTCCTCTACGGCGCGCTCTCCGCCGGCATTTCTGCACGTGTGTGCCGTGCAGCAGAGAGCAGCCTATATATACTCGTGCGCAACAATAATAGGCAAGACAAGACAACTAATACGGCCCGCGGCACCGCAGCTGTGGGCTTCCTCTGCGGCTAGACCACTTTCGTCGTATTAACCGCAAACACGCGGCCCGCCATGAGCTTAGCATCCAGCTATACACCGCACGTGCATGAGCCCTTTACGGCCACGTGTGTGGGTGGCTGCTGTGGTATGGGTCGTCTCTATTGTGGCTCTATATAACTATCTCGCGCTCTCGGCGTGACCGCAGCGTTCCTCGGCGCTAAATGCATGCATGCTGCACTGTATATACCGCGCGAGAAGTTAAGTTATAGTTATGTATATACGCATATCCTGCATTAAGCAGTAGATCTCGCGTATAATACTTACATGCGACGGGCTACGTTGGGATGTATGGCCGATGAGTGTACCCCGGGCGTATCTGATGTGTGCACATATTTATGGCGACGCGCGTTGCGGAATACGAAATTGCTTCTTGACGTTGTTGGTCATGATTATTGATAAGACACTTGCTTTCTCCAGTCGCCAGTTTGAATTCCGAATCGTTATAGCTATGCGGACAAGCTATCGTAACGTAACTCGAATTGAATATATCTTTGCAGGGGGTGTCGGATTCAATCAATGCCCCGCATTGTCCAACCTTTTATACAACAAACACAGTATCGCCGGCAGGGCCGTGATTAAACCCCCGCCGAAAAATAGCGAAACAGAGAAGTCAAAGAGCCAACGAAAAGCCAGTGGTACATAAAAGACAGAAAGCAATGAATGCGGCGGTGGCGAACAAATCCCCCGCGTCCACGTGGACAATAATCTGGCTCTGCACACGGCATCCTCTCTCTCTCACTGCACACACAACACGATCTTTGCGTGGCACAGTAAATCAAGCCGCTCCAAACTCGGCCGTTCTCGTCTTTTATCTCCCTCTATGATCCATTTCTCTCTTTCTCGCTCCTATATTATAGACCAGTGTCTCTTAAAGTACAGCGCGTCCGTGTTCTCTGTCGGCCTTTGAAAGCAGCAGCAGCAGCAGCAGCGACGACACTGCTGCAGGCGCGCGAGGGCAAACAATGCGCGAGGCGTGACGAAGGCATTGTCGAGTTTACGCCCTGCGGGGTGCTGCCGCTCGCAGTTTAACATCCTCGCACATACACACATACACACACTCGCGTTATTACGGGGGCCCCATCAATTACACGGGAAATTGCGCGCGCATTATTTATAGCCATACGCCTATGACCGCCTGCTGCATCGAGCTCAACTAGCTCCAATTCTTTCGACGCTCCCCTGTGACGTCGTCGTATGTGTGTATATAGTCTCTCACACCCCTTTGCTTCCTCCTGAGCCTGTCTTGAGTGTTATAGTTTTATTTGCACACTGTTTTGGAGTCGCCAGCTTGTATTGGGGCAAGAATAGCGCGAGACAGCTCTATACGCGTGTCGTTATACTCAGATGGCAATAACGTTAAACAAAGTTATAAATGAATTTCAAAATTCTTGTAAAAATGACGCCTCGCTTAATTAACAAATCAGCTCGCACGGAAGATTGCAAAAGGGCGTACATCAACAACGAGAATGAAACGCGAAAATGTTGGCAAGAAGACGTACGACAGTAGACCAGAAGACAATAGCAGAGTTGTACAATCGCATCCTTGGTTTACACAGACACACACACGCATGTCACTCTGCGAACGCTCTCATAATATTTAATTTTACGCAATTTCCGAGAGCGCCCCGCTTCTTTTCTCATCCGTATACGCGTACGCACGCACGCACGTGCGCCAAATACTACATCAGTATATATACGTGCTCTCTTTTGCATCGTATAGCCCCAGTCGTATCGACGTCCCGACAAAGGGACCATAAATAACACCTTCTGCACCGGTGGCGCGCATTCCCTCTTATGTATATAAGTGTTGGAGCGCACGCACTGCTGCAGACTTTCTCGCGCTCTCCGCAGTGTTATATGCGTGTGTGCTGCACCGGCAACTCTGGTGATCTATGCACCCGTGCGTGTAAGTGACTCGGACGTATAGAAAGAGAATGAGACAGCACCGGACAAACACATTCTCAGCGTTCGCTCGCTTTTTCGATGCACTCTGTACGTTCCCCAGTACGTGATATATATAGCCGAGAGGCTCTTTTTATACCTGCTGTGTATTCATATAATGGAAAAAAGATTTCGGTGCTGAAATATACGACGGTCGCGATCCTTACAATTTTGCCGATTATTTAGGTGTGCGCGTACTATATATATTTCTTTATAAATGTAATATATATTATATAGGAAAGCGGATTCCTTTCAAGCGTGTATGGATTTCTGGTCTTTAAAGCTCGTTATAAGCTGAGTTCGAGAATACGGGCGTGATTTATGGAATGTCCCATGGGGAGTGAGAGCGATTCTTATAGCTCTGGTTTAGCGCTAAATATTTTACGATTGCTGAGAGAGGCTTTCATAATGCTGGAGAGAGATTCTCGGTCTTTGAAATAGAATGGAGGAGCTTCTTTATTTAGCTTTGGATTTATTCGAAGATCTTCGAGGGGGGATAATATACGGCTGCGATTCGGAGAAATTTATTGGCTATATTTTTGTTAATTTTTTAGAATTGGATTGTTCTTCAATTGTTTATATTATTATAAGGTTCTTCTATCATACGAAAATATCCACTGCTACCGCTGCCGCTATACGACACCGATTCATATACTTAAAAAAAAAGTTATTTATTATATCCAGAGTGATTCATGACAGATTATTTACAACCCAAAATAAAGCAGTCTCGGCCATTAAGCCAAGAAAGAGGAAGCTCTAAACTGCGCCTGCTCCATCTCGAAATCGTGACAATAATCTTAAATCTTCCAGAAGGAAATATAGAGTAACATCTCCGTTATAGAAAGACTCGCGAGCGCGCGCACTTAAAAATGAGGGAAAACTCGAGACGACATCGGTGCGAGATACACATCCCATCACGTCGAAGAAGAAGAAGCAGCAGCAGCAGCCTCGTCTCGAGTAACGAAACTCAAGTAACGGAAGTGAACACTGTTTCGGAGTCTTGAGGGATCGACGAGCGCAGCACACACCATCGTGAGCTGAGCTGCATGACACGAAATATGTCGCGACAGCTGTCGATTCCACGCGAAGCTCTCCCGCACCACACACACACACACACTCGCGGGAGAAAAGGAAGACTCTCGTTACACCTATATGTACAGCAGAGACGACAAACTTGGCCCGTGATGTGTCGGCGAAAATACACGAGAGAAGACACGCACACTTGTCATCCCTGCGAGCGCAGCTATATAGTGTTGCAAGCGACCGGCGATAAATAACGTCGAGGGTGGAAAAAGATAAAGAGAGCGCGCGTCGCGGCGGGAAATAGCCCTGGCGTATATAAGTTCGTGACTCCCGACGACGTAGTCGGATTAGAGCTGCCCACGCGCTCAGAGCTTACACACACACACACGCCATGCTAATCGCGTTGTTTACGCTCGGGACTGATCGCTCTGTCGTTCGCGCGCTATATACCTATATAGCAGCGCTGGAGGGATCATAGTCGTCGTGCTCTCTGTCTTTCTGCTGGGAGGGCTGATGGGAAACGAGTAAAAAAGGAAGAGAAGCCCGTGTTTCCGTGTAGTCGTAAACCTTGAGAAACGAGGTGGCCACTTGGTTTTCCTCGATTGTTTTGGGAGCTGTATTATAGGCTTGTTATTGATGCTGCCGCCGCGCTGGCAGGAAGCTATATATAAATATTGCTTGGGATGTTTAGGGTTGAATTGTTTTTCCTGGGGACGGCTGCATACCCAGATAAAAGACCCCACAATGATTTGGCGTTATGCGAGCATGCTGAATCAGTCGTATATAGTGTAGAAATCAAGCCCGAGTATCTGAGTCAGTGAGTCGGATTGTCATCGATTGAGTTTCAAATTAACTTATACTCGGCTGTATAATTGATTTATCACTTAACAAATATTGCTTGTCCTCGACAAATAAAAGTCGCGTCTCCACGAGATCAGAGCACACACAGACACACATTGCAGGGAAAACAAGGAGCGCCTGTGTTTAGGCGCTGCAGTAAATCGGCGCGCTGGTATCAACGATCAAATATTAGCAACAAAGTATAATAGCACTGAATTTACGATCGCGCACGTCCAGATCAAACAGCGCGATGAGCTTTGACTATCATCTGACCCTCGGCACACACGCATACACACACACATCAGATATATAGATATAGCGGCACAAACGCCGAGCGACCGATATCGTAAATCACTCAAGGTCATTATCGTCACGTTTTAGCCGAGAACAGAATGACTTTATGTACTGCGGTGTCTCATTGTCTCGTTCTTTCCTCCCTCTATCGAGCACACGCAGCACATCCGAAAGAGAGAGAGAGAGAGAGAGAGGAGAGCCGCACTGCCGTGTGCTGTGTGCGCACACGCGGCGAAGCACTTTCGCATGGGTGATAAATATTTCCGAGGGTTAACCGACAGGCCGCTCTATAGATTACATCCCCCCTCGGCTAATAAATACGTTATTGTCTGCGGCACGCTGATCCACGGGCACTCGTGCGCCATACCTAATCCCTGATAGACGCCGTATATATTCCCTGACTCCCTCTCCCCGAATGCCTGTGTGTCTATATATACACATACATACACACGCACGTATATATATGTACAATGTATCGCACACACAGTTCAAGAGAGAGTGGCGGGATTGCCCAAAATGCCCTGACGTCATTTCCTAATGTTGACTTATGGCTCCTTCATTTATGCGCTTTACGACGACGACGTGTATAGGTATATACATATCGAAATTGTTTCTCCATTCTGCGGATTCTAATGGAGCGGCAGTAGCCAGCGATCTATCATGAGATTGCTTATCGCCCTAAAACGCCGACAAAATGCTGCTGAAAGCGCACATTATTCTTTCTCCTTTGTGCTTGCAGACGCGCGCGGTGTTTGAGTAATCTGGAAATATGTTCCCTGTGTGCTCTGGCTAAAAAAAAGGATCTCTCGGGCTGCCGATGCAACTATAATGCAGTCCTCTAAAATAAAAACTTACTATACGTATCCAGTAGTGTAAAAATTTAAACATAGCGCAAAAATCGCCGCTCGTCGTAATCGAGAGAACTTTGCATTTTCGCGTAATTTTTCAAGCCCCTGATAAAACGCCGCTCTTTTTCTGTGGAAGTCATAAGTCAAAAGCAAGGCCTGTCAAGGCGACGCGGACCGCAAGCCTGCAATAAATCGAGCTAAAATAATCGGCGCCCGCACCTACACATATATACACAAAGCCGTACTAAGATATATATATATACATACACGCATTAGAGAAGTTAAGGAACCGACTGCGTGAGGCGGCCCAATAAATCTTAGCCCGCGACTTATATGGCGCTCGCGTTCGCGAGCGGCAGTTATTATATCCGGCGAACGGCCGATAGCGATAGTGTTCGCGCGCGAAACTCTATCTTTGCCGATCGGCTTTTATATATACATATACATGTGCAGCACACGCCGTTGTTTGCCGCGATAAGTCTAATCGATCAATTTCCCCGCCTTTGAGTCGACCGCAACTTTATGAGAAATATTGTATACGCTCAAGTTGTGTGAGCGGACTTTTAGTTTGGACGATCGAGAATTTCACACTTGCTTTTCAGTGTGAAGGGTCGTGTTGTAAGGTTAGAGCTGCTCGATCGTTTGCGTGTATAGAATCGATTTTTTCATAGAGGAGATTTATTGACTTTGTGCTGTGTCTGTGTTGCACGGTAGAATTTTTTTTATAATCGTATCAAATTTCATGCGCCATTAAGAAATCAATTTTTAACGGATGACACTATACTCGAATGTATATTACAACAGAGCTGCAAAATTGTTCCGCACATATCCCCGAGACATGTAAGAAAAATCTCAAAGAATATTTCGCCTCTGCTCTCATCAATCGACTAACGTAAATATGAATGCTTTTGACAGCCACTCGAATGACGTATATATATACGCGAGTGAAGAAATAAACGTGCTGCAGCTAATTTTTTTCTCGGAAAAAATAGCGGGAATGGGGACATTAATTTTGCGCCGGTTTTTTGTACCCGGAGCACATAAGTCAGTGCTCTCAAGGCCCGCCATCATAAAACGCATTAACCAAGATTCATCTTGGCTCAGCTTTTATTGACACGCGTGTCAAAATGCGCGCGTAACGACCCTCGACATTGTGCTCGCTCCTCTCGTTTTTCACGGCCCCGACGACTGCTCGACACTCGTCGTTTCGCCATAAGCGCGCGCATATGCGATACGTATCGCGAAGCTCACATATATATAATACTCGATATGGCCCCCTTGCTTTATGATCAAAATTCATATAAATCCATTTATCACTCGCGTGGATAGACGTATATATATGTATATACAGTAGAGCGGTGCACCAACGATATTTAACTTTTTTTTCGTGTAATAGCATCTCTCGCGGTTGCGCTCGCTTTACGTCCTTATTCTCAACGCGTAATCTTTTTCAAAGATATATCGCGATGCGCTCGAGCGCTGTAAATTCTTATGATTTAGGGGATGGTATAGAGGCGTTATTGTCGATGAAAGTGCTCATCGAGTGACATTCCGATGAATCAAAAGATACTGATGTTCCATTATTATGAAGTAAAAATAGGAAACTGCATTCAATTCGTGAGAAAAGCTATTCTACTCGCCTCTAGAATCTATAGGTACAATTCGTTCTGCTTGTGTATTCGCTTATTATTGAAATTAACACTCCAGAATATTGAATAACAGAGAGAGAGCACATAGGTATAATACAATCAATGGCTCGCACAACACGCGCAACAGAATGTTTCACTTTCACCAACATCGCCTTTTCGGCTTTTCCTTTTCACCCCTCGTTCGCTTTTGTGCATATATACATACATATAGCACCGGTGCATTTTGTCACGCCTACGCACGAAATCGCGGAATGTATACAGGTGTGTATCCTCTCTTTCTCTCTCACACACACAATGCGCGCACGAGAGAGCTGCGTATATATCTACATATGCATATACACGTTTGCATAGGATGCAACCAGAGCCAGCACGCAGCGCAACATATGTATAGATAGATAGATATTCATCCGACAACTGCCGAAACGACGCTCTCGCGACGATGAAAATTCCCGGCGCGCGGAATATTTTTAATAATTGCTCCTCGTAAAATTCCGCGCTCGTACGCGCCGCGAACAAACGGCCGCACACCCGTGGGAAATATAATTTAGGAGAGAGGGAGGAGAGGGAAAAACAATAAAAGAGCCGTCGCGCGTTCAACCCTGCTCGAATTCTCCCCTCTGTGTGTGTTTGTGTGTGTGTGTGTGTCGGCAGACTGGGCTTTTTTCGCAAATTCGAATTTATAGGCCAGGCCGTTACGCTCACCGCCGCGGCCGACCGAAAAAAGCTATTTGACACCAATCGCTATTTGAAATCGAGACATTTTTTTCCATTGTTTATGGGAGCAGCGCGTGCTCGCGAGTATTTTTTCGGATTAATTCTTGTTTTATTGCGCGTGCTTCGTGATGCATCGATATATGCCGACTGCCAAATCTTTTTATACTATAGTGCTTTGCTAGCGATCAAAAAGTTTATTCATTTTCACCGTGATATTATTTACTTTTTTAAAATAACAAACGCGGTACTGACTGTCGATCGGTTTGATGTACGTCAGCAAAATATGCCTGCAAGTTTTTATAGCTTAGTTTTGTAGAATTAGTTAGGGGACAAGCCTGGGTTAAATATACTGTCAAATATACATAATAATAAATGAGCAGCAGAAATGATTCTAAATTTTTTAATACTTCAACATTATGTTACGTAAAAGTCACTTGTCACAGCTTTTCGCAAAAATGAAGGGTTTAATCTTTCAAAAAAAACTTGTACATTTTCAGAAACATATTTGGATTCATCTAAGTGGAACAGAGTTAAAAATGAGTTTTTTTTTATAAAATATAGAAATTGAAAGTAGGAAATTCATCGAAAAATGTAAAAAAAACTTTGTCAGTCCATGAATTTTGATGGATCACTACACTTAATATTCGCAAATTGATTTTTATCTAATACTTACACGATGTACCATTGCTCATATAATTGCATAGTAAAGCAGAAGTCTATAATTACAAATTTAGAGGAAGCTAAAGAATCGTTAGCGGTTTAATATAAACGTCTCTAAAGAATGGAAATAACAGTACTTTCGCTGACTCACCGATGGCACTTCCTCTTCGAAAGAACCATGCGTGTACATTATTATCCATTATCCTCCCTTTCACCACAAAAAAAGCTATCTCTCTCGTCGCTCTCGTAATTTACCGCTCACTTTAAATTCGAAAATGCGTAGAATTTCTTTTTTAATAACCCTCGACCTTTAATCTACCCCATCCAGCTCTTTGCCTTCATGCGGAGATGCTCGTTAGCCATCGCGAGGAGTTTCCTCGGAAGAACATTAGCGGCGTTATTAGCGCTAGTTAGAGGAGAGAGAGAGAGAACGCTGTCGCCGTCGAAAGTGACGAGAGAGGCGCGAGTGCTCTGCTCTGTATAATTATCCTCGAGGAGTCGAGCGGGTGGACTGACGCGACTGTCTGTGTTTGCGCGGCTGCCGAAAGACCGGCTATTAAGTACGACGATGAGTGAACACCGCATCAGAGGAGAAGGATGATCGACACTGACGACCGCGTTGACTGTCTACGTTCCAAGTCAGAAAAAAATGTCTTTGATCAATATTAAGCTGTCGCTAGTTTTAGAATAGGTGATGAGATATCTTTGAGATATAAGCTGCCATATTTGTGTACAAAGATGTATAGATAGTAGTGTTTTCTATACTATAATAAGAGCATTATTATCGAGCATTTGGTAGATTTCGTATAGTTACGTAACTTGATTCTCGTTTTATTATGACGATAAATACCTGCTCCAAAGCCACCAGAAGCAGAGAACAATGAGCTTGAGCCGCGATGCAAAGTTATAACAAAGCCAGACTATAAAGCTGATGCAGATCGAGCATCGCAATGGTCCAAATCTGCAGTTATAAAACTCTCGAAAATTACGACTAACTCGCCATTCGCTTCCTCGAATCGCATCGTAAACACCCTCCTCTCTTATCCTTTCTCTTCTCTCTTTCCGCAATCCGCTGCAGCGCACTACGTCCAAATCCATAAAAATATGAGATTGCAGAGAGACGCTGACGCGACGAAAAGAGCTGTATCACACAAGCATCAGAGAGAAAACGAGCGTCAGTACATTTTCACGACATTTCAGATATAAAACTTTTCAACAACGTCAATCGATATATTCTAGACGAAATTTACAATAATTATGTACTTGCACCTTGCGCATACTACTCCAAAAGACTTACGATCCTCTTGTGGCTGACCTTGGATAATTATCGCGCGGCTTTGGTGAACCCGAGTTATTGCAGCAGCGGAGTAAACTCGCCGTGAGATAATAACAAGCGCGAGGCACGATGTCGAGTATACCTATATTATATACATCGGTATATGGTCGAGCCTCTCGCGCCCGATAAGGTCGATTGCGTTTCGGCCGTACTTGGTGCAGCGCGAGTGTCATACCGTTATAAATATAACAAGCCGTAAATTGTGTGTGTATATATGTATACTTTTTTTCGCTTGCGCCGCCACTGCGCAAATTATTTCGTCATGCGATTTACAATTGATGGCGCTGTTTTTAATTGAAAAAACTTTTCTGCCGCGAGAGTAGCAGCACACATCAGTGCGCGCTACTTGAGTTAATGTAATTGCAGAAAGTCGAGCGCGAGGAACTTTTTAAAAAGGATTGTCGTGAGATTCCAATGCGATTCTCGGTGTACGTGCATGTCGTTCGTCCGCATATTTTGACTCTTTGAGGGAGTGAAGTAGTGCAATTAATCCGGGAAAAATTGCCGACGCTCGAAAAGGCATTCGGTTTGTGATTTACAATCGTTATTTATAGTAGTGCATTAAAAAAAATCGTAATCATCGATTTGTCGCGAATTTATTGCGCAAGATTATTTATGCCGCTTAATAAAATTAAGCTTCAGCGCGATTACTGAGAAATCGCATAATGCTTGTAAATTATTGAGGAGTAAAACTCTTTTTATCGAGTGTATAATTTAATCTCGTTAAATTGCTTTCATATAAATTCTTTTTAAATTATGAATAATCGCGATGCATTTTTTTATGAGCGATGAAAATGCCGAGTGAGATATTAAAATTTGTATAAACATTTTCGAAGACCATCAATACCGAATTTATTTAAAATAATAACAAAACGATTCAATGCTTAATTGTCGAATAATACTTAAATGAGTCTTCTTAAAATATTATATGTAGCATTGTAGGCATACACAGACCACTCCTATTTCTTATCAAATCCGTGTGTGCACTGCAATACTCGAGAGGCAACACTTGTCCCAAGAAACGTTTGCAGTTCCTCGCAGGGCGCATCGGTTTAAAGTGCCGGTCACTTCAAAGCTTATACAGCTCGCCGGTGCCGAGTGCATGCTCGAATTAAGGCCATAAACCGTAATTGCTTTTTTTTCTGCACCACTACGGCTCATAAAGCCATAAACTCTTGCGTATTGCGGCCCAAGAGCAGCTTGTAGTATAAGAAA
Source organism: Cecidostiba fungosa (assembly GCA_900474305.1). Lineage (NCBI taxonomy): Eukaryota > Metazoa > Arthropoda > Insecta > Hymenoptera > Pteromalidae > Cecidostiba > Cecidostiba fungosa. The sequence continues at coordinate 31,998 of UCOJ01000953.1, read as the reverse complement.
CCTCGTCGTCGTCTTTTCCTTTCTCTCTTTCGCTCGGGTTCTGTGTCGGGTAGTAAAATTTGCTAATGATCTGGAATAATTACGGATATCCGGAGTGAATCGGGCTTCGCAGCACTCGAACGAGCGCGTTTGGATTATTTCGTGGAGACGATTAAATTTCGCAAAGTGGGATTATTATGCGCTCGACTAGTGCTTATATGACACACTGATAGTAGTTTCGGTAGACGCAGTTTCTATTTTAGCAGACTTTTTTCGAGATGTTATTACTGTTTCCGCAATAACAAAGCTCGCTTTGCACAATGTCATCAGTAATCTCGCTTAAACTTCTCGACCTTTGACAAGACAAACCGACAATAGACGCAACAACTGCCAAACAAGTTTATCTTTCAGGTAATTGAATGATTCTTCCATCCATGAATGATATATGCGCCGAAACATAATAAAAAGTGACATATATTGCGATGTTTGTTATATTCGGACGATTTGAAATCGCAATAAAACTTAAATAAACATCGTGCAAGAGAGTACGAGTGGAACGAGCTAATTCGTATACATATACGCGCATTGTCTTTCAGCAGCAACATCAATGGAATATTTTCCTTCTCGAGCAGACGCTCGACTATTCGATTTTTCTCCTTTTTCAATTATCATCCATTACAAAGTCTCGGTCTGCTATCGCATTATGCATGTATCCGCGGACGCATATACGTACATGACGCTTGAATTTCGCGCTATAATTGTAGCATCGGTGTGTGAATACGACCTTATTTGACTAAACTATTCTGTAAATGATACATTTGCATTATAATTAGCGAGTGGATATAGCGAGAGATATGAATAATACAGCGGAGAGCTGCCGTCACATTGTCACAGTGCTGCGCGCGCGCGCCGCGATTGTATCAGTCTCGCTATCTATATTTATGGAAGTGGGACTATGTATATACCTATATGTGTATTGTGCGGCTCTCCGGCATATCGGCCGATGTTTGCTATTAAATACGCTTTAATGCATTATCGTCAAAGCTCCAGAGGTAATTTATATACGCTTCACTGTGGCGTCGCTGCTGCTGCTGCTGCATGCGGAACAATTGTCAATCCAGTCGTAAATTATGATTGCTAATATTCAGTTTATCAACAGGGAAGCGAAGATGTAATCGTGTGATGATGTCGCTGATCGCGCCCGCACACGTCGGTCCTTCGATTTTTTCGGTACAATAATATAATGCCGGATTGACGTTCATCGAGATGCCATGTGTCTTTCGTTGAACTGATAGATTGGCGAGATTTCAATTTATTCCAGTTGTAGAGCGTTATAGCTTAAGAATTAAAATTTTAAAGTCTTTATATACCTTGTAACGTCAGAGGACAGGTCGTTTTATTTTCATGAACCTAAATAACTATGTATGTTATGCCAGAATTAATTTCAATGATTCGAAATACATTTTATGACCTACTTTGTTGTCATTAGAAATCTCGATGAATTATTAATCCCGAAGGAAAAAATCACGTGCAGAATATAATATGTCACGTGTGACAAGGTATTAATAGTAACTTGCGATCGCACAATGAAACGAAAATGACGAAAATTTCAGAGTTAAAAATAAAAAAAAGTATTTACAAAGATAATTTTTTTAAATATTTATGCGAAAATTTGTTTTGCTTTTAAATCTTTTAGAAACTTGGAAAGTACAATTCGTTATACAATAGCGAAAACGATGCAACTAATTGAAAAGGAAATGTTTGAATCAGATATCGATCGGCAGATGTCGCTATGTGCCGGTGTACCTACTATCCAGAATCGTGTGCAACGACAGGCGTCTTTTTATCTTATAAAATCAAACAACTTGAAATATCCATAAGATTAACCCGTTACAAAGTTTTGTTTCATAATTTTTTATATAATACAGAAATAAGAGAGTTTATTAGCCTCAAAATGTTACATTACGCTTTGTATTGAAAGCAGGTGCACCGAACACGATTATGTAACAGAAATAGCACGTCGATGAAATAATTCACCCGTAATCTTGTAGCCTTAATGCGTGCCGAGAACAACAGAAAAACGCATAGAAAAATAAGCGTTATAAAGGGGACTCGGTTGATGCTCACTCATCAAGCCGCTGCCAACAAAACCACCAGCTACCCGTAAAGCGAGAACGCCTGACACTGTGTCGAGCAAGAACCCGCAACTCCCGTCAGTCTCTTTTTTTTTTTTCAAGAACACGTCGGTAAAGTGAGGTAGAGAGACATGTCGCAAGCAGTTTATCATGTTTTGATCTACTTTTGTGATGAATTTTCTTTGGAAAGAGCATTAAAATTGTAAATATTTTTAAAAAGCATGCATTTTTCAAGTATCAAGTGGTAGTTATTAAAAGTGAGCGTCTTTTAAAGAAGGATAATAAAAGCAGCATTCACAGTTCCCTCATACGAATAATATACATCCGTACGCTTGAAAAACATTTTTTTTAAACAAACTGCCTGACACCTTTTGTCTTTGACGTCTCTAATTGTAAGAAAATTCTTTCAAATGAGAAAAAAATACAGTGTTTGAGTTGAAAACTTCCGTATTGGAATATATAAACGTTGTTGTCTGTATATGATTGTCATAGCTTTTATTGTAGAACATTTAATATGTACATATTCAAGTGAAGTTCTTTGTTTGTGACATTTGCGAAGCTTCTTGGAATAATAACCGTACTAGCATCTGTATTTACGACACGTGTGTCGCATGTGTATCTCGCTTACTATACATGATTAATGAAAGACAATAGTGATTTCCTCGAAAGGTGTCTAGTGTCTACGTGTATTACGAAAGAAAGCCATCATCCTCAAACCTATAACCTGAAGCGCTATACTCCATTTCTTCTGTATCGATTTGTTGCTTGAATAACTCATTGTGAGAGGTGCAAACAGCACATAATATATTAGCAAATGTATTCAAACGTTGATTCATTTTTCATAGATACGTACCTACGAATCATAATCGTAAATCAACGGAAAATTCAGTATTGCACTGAATAATCCGAAAATTTCCAAATCCCCCATCAACAAAACAAGCCCTGTCGAAATAATTCAACAAAATCATTTGCCCCCAGAGAGAGAGCTGGTATGTACAGCGTTGATCCCGAAATACGTATCTCCGTTTTGTATACAGCAACGAGGCGACGTGCGCTGCCCTGTCAGTGCTGCGGGGAGCCTCCTCGGTGCGGTGGTGAGTAGTAGTATAGCAGTAGTAGTAGTAGTAGTATAGGTATCGCGCTCCGGGCGGCGACGAAGGAGCAAGTCCGAGGGGTGGGAGGGCCTCGTATACATCGAGTCGAGGAGAGGGGAAGTGGAGCAGCGCGCGCGCGAGCGAACGTGCGCCCGCCGTCGAGGCACTAGTTTCGCTTCGGAGTCCGTCCGGTGAACGTGTGTGTCTGGGTACACACGACTGCGAGACTCTGCAGCACGCGTCAGTGCCAGGCGCGCATACCTGGAGTATAAGGAGAAAGAGCCAGGCCTTTGTGCGAGCAGCAAGTGTATATATACGCACGTACGTCTATATATATATATAATACCTGTGCTGTATATATATATATAGTGTTTGCGACGAGCTTTTTGCTTGCTGCGGATGACGTGCGCGTTGAGGAGCTTTAATGGATTTCTCCACGACGCAGATCCGCGCCGGCTGGATATTAGCGCGATAATAATAATAATATCGAGAGCCAGAAGTGAATTTTCTTTTGCAGTCTGTGATGCATTCGACCAGTGAGAAATCAGTGATTATTATTATTACCGACTCGGTGTGGTGATTGTATAAGCTTCTCGAAGAAAGTAAAAAGGTGTGTTTGAAGTTTCGAAGAAAAAGGAAGCGGAAGATATATATTACATATACCAGACAGAGAGAGAGAGAGAAAGATAAGCTCGCGGAGATAAGAGAGTACACGCACAATGCTGACGTCCAACGCCAATCAGTATCTCCGTCCGGAATATCTGACACCGCTGCCCACGACGGTAAGGGATCGGCCCACATAATATACGCTCAGCTTTTCTATATATAATATATACCTTTGCGCCCTTATCTATACGCACGCAGATTTCGCAGCTCGTATATCAGAGTAAAAGGAGCATCAGAGCTCGATTTCGCGCGTGGGCTTTGACGCTGTAATACTCCCAACTCGTCGCGCTGTAAATTCTCGTTGGCCGCGATATAATATATATATATATATACATGACGATCACGCCCTCGCGCTCCTTATTTCGCCGTAGGGAAAACAAACGGTCTTGTCTAGGAAGCCAAATATTTGTACGATCTTCGCTTTCTACTCGCGCCATCGGGAGCAATTTGTTATCGTCGCGGCGACGGCAGCTGCACGATGCCCCAAATTGGAGCTCGAATATATGTATATACTGTGATCTCTTTCTTGCGCATTCTCCGAATTCATACACCGTCTGCTCTCTGGCTCTCCCTTTCTTTGATTTATCGCTTTACTTCGGCTTTTTGCGCGCGCTCGCTCGCTCGCGTGAGAGTATCGAGAGGACATTTGCATTCTTTCTTTTTTTTGTGTCGACGGGAAAAGTTATACCGCGCGCGTAAGCGGCGTTTCCGATGCGAGAGAAAGAAAAATAAAGTAACCCAGTTCCAGTTTATTTGTAAGAACGATCTTAGGAGCTCGTGAAACTGTTGCATCATCAATCTATTTTTTACCTCCTCGGAAAGAGAGACGGAAAAAAAGAAAACTTTGCAAGCTGCTGCTGCTGCTCGCTTTTATAACAGTTGTAACACAGCGATCATCAATCATCGGAATAACACACGTGAACCCGTTATAATTACAGTCGGAGCAGCACGACGGAATGAAAATTGCACATTTTCCGTTTGACATTTTTCGAGTCTGACTAATTATGCCATTTTTACTACTTACGATAATTGCAATATTCGCGAATGTCATTTTGTTGTCCGCGCAATAATCACCGAAGCAATTATCCGCGCGCGCGAATCGCCTCCAATTTCTCGCTCCGTCAAGTCTCTTTTTTTTAATCGCGACAAGAAAAAATGATGCAAATTCGCGCAATAGTAGCGAAAATCCGGAGAAACCGCAATTATCCATTTCCGTGTCATAACGATACTAATTCTCTCCGCACCGCAACATTCCGATACAGCGCAAAGATTCAGAAATGCAAATGTAATAACACAGCGCCGGGCGGCGTAAAAAGAAAGGAAGCTGAAGAAACAAACGGCCGCAAAAAAGAGTAGTAGTAGACAGGCGAGAGCATATTATAGACCGCAACACGTTTCTTTCGCAAAAACAAGCGACACGCCGGTGCATATCGCTCGCATATGAGCCAACGGTAATTTGACGAAGCTCGAATTTAATCGGGCCAACAGGCGAACAAGCAGAATCAGTTAACGCAACACGACGAGCTTTCGTCATGTGTATATATAACAGCAGCAGCGCAGAACACGACAGTCGAGAGACATTTTTCTTCCCCTATTATAATACAAGCTCATATCCGCGGAAGCGGCCGACTACCGCCGCGCGACTGTAAGTTAAACTATTTTCGTGATATGCGAGGAGGGGACGCGCACTGCCAAGCTTTCCGGTCTCACGCGACGCGTTTCGATTTATGTGCCGCATAAATCAAGCTCACCGTCTCACTTTCGCTTGCTCGAAACAATGCGTATATTTTTGTATGCCTATACCTATATACTTAGGGGCCTCTCTCGGACTGAAAATAAATTCGCGCGAGAGAGCGCGTATACTTTATATATGTGTATATGCGCCACGGGGGCAGGCCCTGTCGTCCTTAGGTTGTCAGATGTCAGCGATAGATCGCGAGCTTTGCGCAATGCCGTTGACCTATACTGCTGCTGCTGCTGCTAATTATCGGAAGTGTCGTTGCGGTTCCTTTATTGTTTTTGTGTGATGTATTTTTTATTTCGGTGCGTTATGAGTATACCGTAATGATATACCATATATATGTAGGCACGAGAGTAACGGTTTTCACCAAAGTAATAAATAATTCAATTAACGTGTCTCGGAGAGAAGATAAGATTGCATAAAATTACGTTTATTTAGGCGGCGGAATCTACCCGTTGTCACTCACGCAGATTTATTAACTATGGCATCGCCGCAACGAGCATGTAAATAAGTGCCAAGCCAAATATTTATTTTAACGCTATTTATTTATGTCCGACGTTTTTTTTAGTAACGGATCTATTATATGCGGTTGATCCCATTCTCGCTCGAATATTTTGCAGCATTTATTTGGAGATTATAAAAAGCTAGCTGACGCTTTCAACGCGCGATGAATTATGAAAACACAAAATTATACAGTCAAAAAAGAAAGCAAGAAAAATAATCGTGATTTATGTGGCCGGCCAAGATAAATGTGTTCTCGTATATCTTGCACCAGTCGCGTGTAAGAAATAAATCTCGGAAATTTTTATTAATATACCTCAAGAAAGCGTTGTAAAATATATATGTATAACAATACGCTGTATATATACGTTATATGATATTATACAGTGATTTTTAATCAGATATGTTTCTCTTTGGTGCGCGCATTATTAGGCGACCATAAATAACCGCAATATAAACTCGCGACTTATATTGATTTAATATTACATAATAATAAAACACGATGAGTTTCGAGAGCCAAGGTATCACTTGGAAAACGATTCATCTATAATGTCTATACGACGCGCATAACTTTTTCCGTTAATATACACGCGTCGCGGCGTTTTCACCTCGAAAGATCAAAAGCGCATGAATTCCTCGCGTCGAAAGATAAATTTAAAGCCGCAGCAGCAGCAGCAGTTATACTTCCACTATAAATTTTCTCAGGCCGAGATAATGTGCAATCGCGCGTTTATTTCATGAAACATTCATTCGTCCCCTCCGTACATAAACAACATCAAGCGCGACTTTCGATTTTATCAGTTTCCTCGCCTCGCTGACGACTCTTTTCAATTAGCGCGAGAACGAACGCGCCGCATTAAGAAAGAGCCACACTCGAGTATAAATTTATATGCACATGCTGGTATGGTATATTATATATACAGAGCGAAAGGAGTGTGTGGTCGATCGGGAGGTGACGAGAGAAATCGATCGAAATTTCCGAGGTGCTAATGTGCGCGCGATTTTGGGTCGAGTGTGAGTCGCGAAAAATATAACGTTTATTGTTCTATTTTCGGATACGTTTATATATACCTACTTACAGTTTATGCAACTGCTCGAGTACGCTACTGATATCAGTTGTAATATAAGAGAGACGTTATGATGTTTTTAAATTTGCAAGAGTAGCAATCTCGCTGCGTGTATTATAATATTCGTCGTCGTTATAAAGTTGTTTATGAAAATGACGGCTTTTTTAAATTAAGAATAATGTCGAGCGCAGGTGCGTTTAATTTTTAATTTATAAACGAGCCGCTCGTCGCGAGCGTTTTTTTTCCGGTGATATAAATTAGCCGGCTTTTTCTCAATTTACTTGAAAAAAAAAATGTACGAAATTTGTCATCCGCGAATATGATAACGCGCTTCGGGCAATTTCTCGCGCGCGCGAAAGTGGAGTCTAAAATTAAACGAAACGAAACTTAACAGGTTCTGAGTAATAATATAGCATCCATCATTAACATAAAAAGCGAGAGGCTTATGAAATAAATTAAAATTTTATTCCAGTAGCCCGACAAGTTATATTGATGGCATAGTCATAATCGTAAAAAATAAAAACCGGTATCTCAATCTCTCTGAATTATGGGATAGCTCGAAGAGCGGCTGCGTTTTAAAAATGTTTACCTACGTGTCCGAGCCAACTTTTTTTTTATTTAAAGCTTTATCGCCGCAAATCTATAACGCGAAGTTATTAATATTCTTATTCCTTGTCGATGCTATGAAAAAAAAACAACATATTCGTCTCTATTATCACAGAGCATCCAAGTATAGCCAATCGTCATAAACGTTCATTACAAAATATATTTTAACTCGACTCGCGAACAATGACAAAAATTCTCGCGTTGTCCGTCATAAATAGCCGACAATATATCTGATCGAATACGAGTCAGGAGTGGCATTGCGAAAGGCGTGTCATAAAATTATCATAAATTCGTTATAATTTAAATCCTATATCCTCTCGGAAAATCCGCGCTTGCGCGCGCACGATATAATCCGACAATTAAGTTACATTTCATTAGCTCGGCTATAGTTTATTACCAGCGCTAATACCGGCATAATTGCTTTCGGCTATATTTCACGAAAGATAACGATCCGAAAGAGACTATCCATTATTGTTGCAAATGCTACAACGCGCTTTATATACCGATAAACTAAATCTGACTCACTCTCCTCATGCACAGCCGGCTTCTTTCGCCTACTCACGTTCTCGCAAGCCATTTCCTCTCTGCAAAGAGATATAATTAGCAGTAAATTTTCACGGCTTCTCGCTCGCACGTATATACATACAGCATCGCCCACGTACACACTCACACACACGTCTATGGACATTGCGCGAGCCGCATAATGGGCCGTTGCTACAGCTGTATAAACGGCGTGCCTCTCTTTTTATTGCGCCAAATTTGCACCTTTGCAGCGTCGCCCTTTTTTCTCTCTTATTTCTTTGCGACTGTTTATCGAGCTAATGGATAATTCCGTCGTGGAAAACCAAAAGTTTGCGAAATAAGAACAATAGGAAAGTTCTTTTGACATCGGCTCTCAATCATCGAATCGACGCACACGCGTCCGATTAATCTATCCGCTCGCGCTCGCGTGTAATAAACTCTATTACTGTCTTCGCCGCACACAAGCTTTCTCGCATCGCACACTGAGTCGCCCGCAGCGATTCCGGAGCGGCGAGTTCTTGATCGATTGCCAAAGCGCGCTTAAATTATCTGGACTACTTTGACACTCGTGTACGTGCCAGCCGAAACGACATTAATCCATCGGAATCGTTGCACATTCGCGTGTCTATGTAGTCGTCGACACTTCGAGACTATACTACGATATGTATATGGTATATGCATGTGTAAGGTCACACGCATAGGTACGACGCGCATAGAGGAAGGCATTAAAGAGTGACGTTTGTCAACGGGGAATAATGCGCGCTCGGGCTTTATTCCGTCTGGAGATTTTATCGCCCGTACTTCAGGCACGCATCATAAACCTCGCTCCATTTCAAAGCCGGCTCGTGTGTCTGTACGCTGCCGCCGCGGCCGGTTTATGGCGCGTTCTTTCTTCTCTCTCTCTCGGTATACTGCTCTATAGAAGCTCTCGGACAGACTTTCGCAAGCAATTTCGCAAGGAAGTGCTTTTTCAGGGCGTCGCTTCGATTAAGCGCGAGCCGCCGGCTCACGTTGTTTTATATACGAAGGGTAACGAGATTTATAACGCGATGCTTGATTCGACCTTTTATTCCCAAATAACTTTACTCCCATCATACTGACTTGTCGTTTCTCTCCATGTTACAGCTGGACGCCAAGAAGAGCCCGCTGGCGTTGCTGGCCCAGACCTGCAGCCAAATCGGCGTCGACCCGCCCTCCGGCAAGTCACTCCTAGCACCGTTGGACAAGTCCAGCAAGGCGTCCGGCAAGTCGGACGCCAGGGACAAGTCGTCACCCGGAGCGGGCCACAACTCCACGCCATCCGGTGCCGCGACCTACTCGCCGCCCTCCTCGGAGAGCACTAAGTCCAGCAGCTTCAAGCCCTACGAGTCCTGCGTCAGCCGAGACAAGGCCGCCAGCCCGGAGCAGCCGCAGCAGCAGCGCGTGCCCTCGACCCACTCCGCCTCGGGCAGCAGCAGCAATCGCTCGCGGACGCCAGGCAACAAGCGCTGCTCCAGTAACCAGAGTGCCTCCTCGTCCGGCGGCGGTAGAGCCATGACCCCGCAGGGACGCAAGAGCTCGACGCCCAGCAATGAGCCAACGGCCAGCGGCAACCCCAGGGAATCTCCGAGCTCGAGGCTCGCCGCGACCAGCAGCCCCTCGGCGTCCAAGCCGGCCTACAGCCCCGCTCAGTCGCACGAGCTCTCGCTCGCCGGCTTCAGGCCCTCGCCCATGAGCCTGATCTCGGCGACGTCCGCCGGTGCCAGCACCACGACGACGCCCTCAGCGGCCTACGGGCTCCCATACCCGGGCCAGATGCCGCCTCTCGACGCCATGACCGCCAGCTCGCTCATGTCCCAGCACCACGCGGCCGCCGCCGCCGCTGCCCTCAAGAACGGCCTCGCCGGACACCCGTACCTCAGCTACGCCCGCATGAAGACGCCCTCGGGCGGCGACACGCTCGTGCCCGTCTGCCGCGACCCCTACTGCAACGGATGCCAGCTCAACAGCCACCTGCTGGCCAACACGTCGACCGCCTCCGGCGTCAACGGCGCCAAGCTCCCGGCGACGAGTCAGGCCGGCCCTTGCCCGGCCGGCTGCGCCCAGTGCGATCACAAGCCCTCGGCTGCAGCCGCGGCCGCCGCGGCGCAACTCGCAGCCGCCTCCTCGCCCTACGCCGCCTACGCGCACGCCCAGTTAGTCGCCCTGGCGGCAGCCTCGCAGATGCAGCCCTACGTCTGCAACTGGATCGGCAGCGACGCCGCCTACTGCGGCAAGAGGTTCTCCAGCTCGGACGAGCTGCTGCAGCACTTCCGCGGACACACCGGCCAGCCGAGCGCCGAATCCGGAGCTGGCGCGACCGCCGCCACTACAGCCGCGGCTCTATCGCTCCTGACGCCGCCCGGTCTAGGGCCCGGACACCCCCTCCTCTCCAGGACGTATCCCACGCCGCCGCTCAGCCCACTGGCCACCGCGCGCTACCATCCCTACGGCAAACCCTACGCCGGACCACCAGGACTATCCTCGCTCGGGCTGCCCTTACCGCCGCCCCCCCACCCCGCGGGCCTACCGCCCTACTTCTCGCCCTACGCCTCGCTCTACGCGAACTCGAGGCTCGGCGCCGCCTCCGGCATGCATCCTTAAACCGCTGCGGCCGTGTGATAAAAACCGTTTGACTGTGATTCTTTGACTTTGACTATATTTGATATCTCTCGTCGTCGCGAGAGGGAGAGAGATAGACAAGGATATAATGTGCGAATCGAGAGCCGGCGTCGACTATGTGTAGCGCTTTCAAGTCCGCGTAGTCTCTGTGTCTTATTCTCTTATCTTCCTCCCGCCCATCACCTGCTACTCTTTCTATTCTACATAATTATAGCTCTTGTGTCCATTTCTGCCGAAGACGGTGGATTTTGTAGCGTCGAGTTATGTGCTGCAGCCATAATCACTTTTTTCCCACCAGTATATATATATTTGTACTTACACATTTGGCGTAAACGACGCTCGGAATAGAAAGAGAGACTATAAATATGTATAATACTCGACGCGCGCGGGCGACAGATTGTAAAAGAAAAGCAGTACAAAGCGCTACACGCGACTTGTCGAACCCATAAATTATACGAGCTCGAGCGTCGACGTTCCTTGCGGCTATGCATGATCGGTCAGTGTCCCCCCCATACACCCCGTTTCATTATTTATATATCCGGACACACTATACGCCGTCGCGACGATCTATTATTCATCCTATGTAACTCTGGCGGCGAATTATCGCTGCTCCCGCTATCGCTCAGAGGAAAAAAGACACTGTAAATTTGTTCATAGACGAGAAAGATCCACACGCATACACAGACACAGACACACACGAACACAGATGTAAACTATACGTACCGTAGCTTGTAACTGTTCGAGAAAGATAGAGAAAGTGCGGATAAGCGTGAAAGGGGCGAGCGAAAGTGCTGCGACAAAAGAGGATGTGGGACAAAAGTGCTAAAGATAAATCTCTAATTATATTAGATATAAATATTATAAATATATCAACAATCTCGTCGTCTATTTTTGCGTAACCAAAGTTCTTTATATAGTAAAACATTTCATTGGACTATTGTAGGATGAAAGAAAAGGGAAAAAAGAGCGAAGTGACGAATGCAGCGAAGAAAAAAAAACTCCGAGCGAAATTGATGAGTGGAATGACACAAAGATTATTAACGATTACCTGTATCAACTATAAACGTCGGTTGTAAATGAATTTATCGAGATATCGTAGGCGGTAATGCTATCAACGAGTACGCGCGTTTATGTCGTTGATAACATCACCTGCTGTCACATAGAACACTATGATTATTATTTCTATTAATATTATTATATGTATATTCGCGTCATCTGTATATCATTGCGACGTCGACATCGCACTCATGATGATCAATTGCTAATTTATCAATACGAGACTATATCGACACCTTGATTATTGTAATTATTAATTATTATTATATTATTATTGTACAATATTGATAATATTATATTATTACAAGATAAACACGTGCCGTTCATTTTTATTATTATTAATATTATTCTGGCATTGAGAATGCCGCAGAAAGTTACTCAAACCGAGGTGTCTCTTTCTCTGCCTCTTTCCGGCTTCATCAGTAGCGGATGCGAGAAAACCTTAAATGTAGCGCATCGAATCATCGAAACGGGTGCTTTTACTCTTGTAATGCGGAAAAATTATGCTGTATAGCGTATTATCTTGAGAGATGAAAAAAAAAGAAAAAATTACAACGAGAGAGAAGCAGAGAGGTAGCATACCGATAACATTGGCGCTTATAGTTGTTTTTTTTTCTTATTATTATGTACTGTTGTTTCAATCTGTCAAATGATAAAAAGCAGATGAAAAGTGAACCTGAAATACAGCAAATTGTTTCACACTCCATAATTGACTTTATGTTTTCTATACCCTATACCTTATAATTTAATCATCCTTTGATCCACGTCAACAATGCTCTGTACGATGATCATTCATTCAGCAAGATAAATGGCAAATCTACTTTCAACAATTCAAACGAAAGCCAGTTGTGTTTGTTTTGTTTAACGTCGTCCATTATTATCGATTTTAATTTCAAAACTGTCAGTTACATCTCCAAACGCAAAATTTGAATTCTGCAAAATCCGTCAGAAAATCTATCGGAAAATCTATATCCGTTGTCTTTTCAAGCTTGATTGACTTTTTGATTAATTTTCACAACAAATTCACATCAACGAGAAGTCATCTATCGACGAACCACACAATGAAATTAAAGCAACACCGCACCAGAATTCCCTCGAATAACAAAAGTAAAACGAGAACAAGAGTATTATAATATAGACACGACCAAACAATGAATCATCAGCGTAACCCCACACACGTCCATCGAGAGCTCGCCACAAGCACGCGTCGTAATTCATCGCAGCGAACGCATCAGCGCATCATGATCGTTCTCTCTGGCGTCCTCATTTTCAATCCAAAATTCGCGCTGATCATTTCAGCCGCAGGACAGGAACAACGGCACATACACGGCGTCTCGTAGCGCATATCCATTATCCCCCGCTGATTTATCGCGAGAACTCGGTATTGTCCAGCTGCAGCAACACAGAGATATAGAGAGGGAGAACGAGAAATATTCATCGGGTTGCACGGAGAGAGCTATAGCCCTTCCGGTCTCTCTTCATCTCTGCGCGAATTAGCCTTCGATCCATCCAATCGAACGTAACGGCGCGTCGCGCGGGAATTACGCCTCGTGAACGTCATTGCGCTTGTCATATTACGGCCCCGTAGAGGAGCGCGATATTAGTACACGCATCACGGATGAGCCCAACCGGCGGATACGGACCTCTGACACGACGCGAACTATGCAGGGACGATTTGCGCCCGATGCAAGAGACCTGCTGCTGCTGCTCTGGCTATTATGCATTCAGTGTGTATAAGCTGCGTGTATAGCTGGTGTACTGGTCGATGAGTTTTATTGTGTACTTTTTTTACCACACTTTATTCTGTGATCGACGTTTTGATGCTTCGCTGGCTCTACGAAATGACGACGCGGTCAAACTTTATAATGGAGATTGAAATTTATACTTTGCCGCGGTTTATGACTCGGAAATGTTTAACGCTAGCTCCTAGTACAGCTTTCTCGCGGAAATAGGCATTAGTGCGCGCAAATTTATTGTGTCGGGGCGGGAAAACGGATACGGGTTACGTAATTTCGCTTCAATTTTTTTGTCGCTTTGTATATACGAAATTTGTGTAATCCAGGCCTGATATAAATTATTGAAAGCGGCTGAAAAAAAGAAACGGTTTAATAAACAAGGAAATAGCCGAGAACATCTGTATTTCGAGCTAATAAATCAAACGAAGCAGGTATTTCAGCAACGCTAAACGAGCCCGCATATATGTGTTAGGCGATAAATGTAATAAATTCATAATGACCCACATGAGAGTTTTGTGATCGTTTTTCACGGGATATCTCCCTGAAATATGCTCATCCGCTGCAAGTGATTTACATGTGAAAATATTTGTGTTTTTTTTTCAAAGAAATTAAAAAAATATTCCGAATTTTCGCAGCAAAAGCGCCTCTATGAAAAATAAAACTGCGACATTCCTTTGTAACTGAAACTGTTGGCTCTGCGCAACGAAATTCCACAACGAGAGAGCAAAAATCATGCGTTACGTAAAAAACGACTAACCGTCAAATCCCACCCTCGCACAAAGCTCTTTACCCGGATTCGTTTAGCGTTACATGCAAGCTCGTGTACTCCACACTTCCACATCCTTCGTCCCGAAAAAAATGCCTTTGCAGTAACAACCTCGTGACGGCTCGTAATTTTACAGTTGAATAAAACAAGGCAGAGCAGCAGCATCAGAGAGAGACTCTGTGGGAGCAGGTCGAATATCTCTGGCCGGGGGCAAAAAGCGGAAGCAGATGGGAGGAAGACGAGAGGCCAACACACAACATCAAGCTACTCGCACACACGTGAGATACGAGGAGGTTACCGAGTCAACGCTGATCCCTCGGCTGCTGCTGCTGCTAGTCTTTTGAGTGATTTATGGACAGCCGCCATACGCGAGAGAGAGAGAGAGAGAGAGAGAGAGAGACTCCATCCACTTGACCTATTCGCCTCGTTAGAAAGGATAATGTATTCATGAGGGCAGCTCTCTCGACCTCTGCGGATTTTTGGCTCTATAGACAAACGAGTTCGTGTCTCTTCCGCGGACGCTTCTCAATATCGCTTTTTTTTGCTTTACCGCTCGCGACGAGAGCCATCAATTTGCAGCGTAACAGAACGGCTTTTTAATAGGCTTTTTCGGGATCTTATCCCGATGGCTATACCTTCTGTCATTACTCCGGCCCGAGAGTTTACGAGCTTCGCGGGTACTTGAATCCTCTCTCTGACGCACGTGTGAACGCGCTGATGCCTAATTTTATTGTTTGGAGAAAATTAGAAATGTCCGAGGCTCATCAGACTGCGATGGCAGTTGGAGTGTTGCTCGTAAATTTAACTGTCGGCAATTCTTGTTTAGAGTTTATTGCGGTTTTCGATGTGTGACTGAAAGTCACTTATGGCAAAGCTTTATTATACTCTTGTTCTCTCGAATGGTTTGAATTATTCGCAGTTGTTTCAGTTCTATATAAAGACCTGAATAGTATAATAAGCGATCGTCTTGCAGATTTCACATTCATAATTACCACAGATTTCCCGACGTTTTTGGTGTCAACTGCAGTCAATACTAATTGAACTCACGAGATCGGTTAATCAATTTTCAGCTGTCCTGAATTTATTTTACTCGATATCAAGAATATCCGAAAAGACCGTCTCGATGATACATTATGACGACTGTGTCACGTCCTATAAATTTACGATGGTATCGATACTGAAGACATCGACAGATATGTTATAATATTTATACGATCTTGAACAATTACCTGATACCTCCTTAAATCAATCATCAAAATCGGTAACTATATATGCCAATGAAACAAATTTCACGCTCGCAAACGCGATCCATCAAACTCGGCGCTTATGCTTAGAAATCAGGGTGTCTGGATATCTTTGAATTATGCGATAAAAGGAAGCTGATGCTGAAGTGGCCGAGACGAGGAGCTGCTTCCGGCGGCGTGTTCTACATCAAGAGGAGTGTGTCGGTGTGTATATAGTAAAACGACGCATCTATATACGGGACGACCAAATGTGCAAGACTACTACTGCACTTGACTGCTCGCCGCCGCCACACCGATCACTGTCAGCTACTGCCGCGTTTAATCGCTCTGTGGCTTTTCTAAACAATCTCGAGATTCTCGTATGTGATTCTCGTATACTTATTTAAACGCGTTTTCACCGATGTATCGTATAGTATGGGTTGTGAATATTCATAAGCTAAGAAACTCGAGCGTGGGTTTATTATTTAAATGTACAGTGAAGTGTAATTTTAAATTACAAATTTATTGGTAGTCTGATGGTTAAATTACTTTAGTATCTTATACCTATTATAATTGTTATACGAGAAAGACCATGTCTTCAGTGAAATTTCTCAGCTTGCGTAATTTGCATGAGTATAGAGAGCGTGCGATAAAATGCTCGCTGACTGTCGAGAAAATAGGATTCTGTCGATGGCAGTTGCGCGCGAGCTTTTGCGGTCGTTTGATATTCTCGAAAAGCTCGGCGCGCGTCAGTCTCGACGTCTTCGTGGGAAATCAATTTCGGTATTAATTATTATTGGCATGTGCCATTTGTTTCAAACTGTAAAATCGCTTGGATATAATATTTTCGATGTGATGTTTTGCCTGTATGTTTTTTGCTTTATAAATAATATAACTTTATAAAATATCGACGCAAAAGTTGAATAATTTGACAGCAACGTTTTTGTCGAGAAAATTAAATAAAATTTCTGCTAAACTGACAATCGAATCTAATTACCGAAAAAAAATACCATTACTACAAATCCATGTTTGCAAACTCGTGAACCGCACAGCAGCGACTATACAAAAATGTCGAAAATCGAGCAGCGGGTGATTTGTCCTACGGTTCAAATGGGTATAGGTGCGATCGAGTGAAAAGCCCGCATCAGATGAACGAACCCGCTCGTCAAAATCCGAAATAACGCGTAAACAAACTACACAGAGCTTCGCTAACGCGATATTTCACCTTCCGGCATTGACGTAAATTTCACGCTGCGCCAAACCTGTATATATGTATATACACGTTAAGCCCTGATATTTCATTCGAAGCCATGGCGCGGAAGAAGAACGACGGGGATCAGAGAGTCTCGATTTGAGCGTACATTATATGCAGAACCGCGGAATAAGAAAAGAGTCACGTGTGCTCCATCCTCATATTATACTCGCGACCGTTTCTTTGCTTCCGTTCCATATATAAGCTACCTATATAGTATATACATCAGGAAAAGGCGTGTCACGCTCTCGTGCTTCTCGGCTCCTTTCATCGTGCTCGCGTATTTGTACAACAACACAATTTCAAATTGGCCGCCCGAGCTGCGGTTTACTTCGTTGGAGCCTACTCTCACGCGAAGGGACGAGAAGAGAAGGACTATACCAGCGCGATAGAGGCGAATTAATCGATTAGGCGCCGTGAGAGGAAGAGAGAAGCGCGTTCGTGCAGCAGTCTTAGGATTGTGGTCAAACAGCAGTTTAAGGGATCCTGATTTCCGCCGTTGGTTCCTTAGACTGAATGGGAGGCCGAGAGAACGTTAGTGGTCGATTTATATCGAACACGAGAAGGAGCGATTTTTTTGTGCTGTCTTCTCGGGTACATAAAAGAGGTATAATACAACTGTGCTGCTTATATTGTTGGAGTTTACAGCACCCGGAGTATATACGGAAATTTGAATGCGTGGATGAAATTTGCAATTAAATTGATTCTGACAGTTTGCGGAGAAAGCTTGGAATCGCTGTGCTTTACAGCCTTGTTTGAACTTTGGTGGATAACGGCCTGAGTGTATACGTCATACAAGTTTATATACCTACGGTTCATATATAGCTTGTATATACGCAATCGCTCATTCGTGAATTAGAAGGTTAGTTTAGTTAAAAATTATTCTTAAAAGTAAAAATTAGTAAAAATTAGTAAAAATGAGTAAATTAGTAAAAGTACAAATTATTCTTCTTTCACATTTATACTCTTTGAATTATCTACTTTTATAACTCATCATTATACAACGAGTCGATACATACAAATTTTCAATGGTAAAACTTGCACCATATGAAAACTAACTTAAATCACCTGAAAATTCTTTCGATTCACAATATTTACACAATGTTTACGCACACGCATCAGGCATGCGAGCGCGCATGTTTCGGTTAAAAAAATCGCACACCTCAACGCCTCGGCACAAAATCAACGCTGTGGCGCCCAAGGACTACACAGATCACTGACTGCTCGTCAAAAAATTACCTCAAGTACGTGTATAGCTATACATATAACACACAGCTGAACGCAAATCGATTAAACTCGCGCGGCGTACAACACGTGCTTGTCGTATAGAGACCGATTACACGCGCAGCGGCACGTCAAGCGCGTGAAAGCGCGAAGCTATATATATATATATATGAATAAACGCACAGCCTCTATATAAGAAGTCCCCCCAAACGAATGCACTTATCCGTGTCGAACGCTTATCCGGCGGGCCGCCTCATTCGTGTGCTCGCATGCGTGCCGGCACTCTTTTTATGCGGATCGGATCGGAGGTTTAGACGTTTGCGATTTCATGCATCGCGCGTTTCATTGTGTCGCGTTATTCCCTTTCATCGTCGCGAGAGACCGGCCGCTCTGATGCAAATTATCGGGGATTGCAGCGTTTTTTTGACTAATCCGTGTGCTGATTCTTTATAGCTGAGACAGAAAGGGCGGATTTGCCCAGGTAGTTGTATGGTAATGCTTGGGCAGAGAGACGGAGAGGTGTGGCGAGATGCTGGAGAAGAAACGTTTTCTTCTCTTTTTTTTTAAGGAGTGCATGAAAAAGTACGTTGTGGCTAGCGATACGGATAGGAACATTGTTTTATTGAGATTGAATCGCTGCATAGTTCAAAACCATTCGAAAACGTATACAAATTTGTTACGGCAACGAAGCATAACGGTTCTCAAATGAAATTAAATTTCAATCTCCAAACCCATACCGCAGCAAATTTGCTTTCGTTAAGAATTTACCCCTAGAGCAACAATTACCCTGTGCAAAGATTCGAAACGCCCAGGAAAACACAGTCGATCAAGAATGCGCAAACCCCCCCAAAATAGACAGCATTCGCATCAAGATGAGGGCAAAAAGGCAAATAGCCCGAGGCTCCTTCACTTTCGCAATAGCGAATTTCTCGCGCATCGTTGCGGCTACATCCCACCGATATGTACAAAACGAATAAGTCTGTGTGCTTTACTCGGTTGCTGTAATCTCATTTTCCGGCGATAATTGCTTTCTAATCGCGGCGAGCAATCGACTAAACCGCGTTAGTACAGCTCAGCCGCGTAACTCGGTTATACAGGGGTTCGCAGTATAGATGTATACTGCACACACGCAGTGCGATATGTCCTGACGAGGGTTTCGAGGCAGTATAAGCAAGCCTCGGGGGCCGCTAGCTCGCGGTTTGACCGTTGAGGCCGAGCGCAAAGTAGTCGTAATCGCGTTTGCGGGACTTGTAAGCGTCACTTGACCCGTCGTCGACTTTGCGATGGACTGGACAAACGAGCTTTCGACGAACATTTTAGGGATTTTTCTTGTTTGAGAAATCTTTTAAAAAAAATCGAAAGTGAATGTAATGATACTTAAGTCCTATAGTCCTCGCTTTCTTTCTGTGTAGGTTCATTGTAAAATCAATGCGGAGAATAGGTTTGAAATGTATAGTACACGCTGCACCCTATAAACTAATGATATACGACTTAGAATTATTCAGCAACGGAGTTTACGTACATAATTGCTCTCGAGTATATACTCTTGAATGAGAACACGTTTCCATATGCAAACCGGTCAAAAGAATCCAGGATAGAGATCCTTCGATTTATTACGGCGGCGTGCTCGATAAAAAATGCGCAGAAACGCCGTACCCCCGACTGCGCAGTGCGGGATAATCGCATTCCCGAAAAATCCCGGCTCGGACATAGGTAGCCTCGCGAATTTCCGGGCCCATTCAGCGAAACCGGGTCGCCCAGTTTCGGACACTCGCAGCGAACAAAGCGCGGTTTTTCATGCAAGAGGTCGAGCCAAACAGCCAGAGATTTGAAATTAAAATTCTTAGTGCGAAGGGGCGTGATCAGGTGTGTCCGCGTGTACGCGTTTGCGTATACAAAGGCAACTAGTTTTATAGGTATGTGGTGGAATTCTGAAAATCGGTGCCCTTCATTTGCATGAGGAAAGGTTGGGCGGCGGTCCTTTTTAATCGTTAGAGGACTAGATCTAATTTATGTTTCAACATTGCCAGCGGATTATTTTGCGGATGCGAGCTGATTAGCATTATTTTACGACGCGACGAAAAATAGTTCAGGTTCTCGATATACGGCTCTTTGTTAGAGGGTGAAGCTTCGAGAGTTTTTTTTTAATTTATGATTCCGGTCAGTTATTCACTTTGTTTAGTACAGCAATTCAAAGAATTACAGAAGGGTATGTGCTCTTAAAAATCCATAGGCGAAACGCGTATAAAATACAACATCTGCAAAATCGTTCTTTGATTATTCCATAGGAAAGTATTTTCAAGCAAAAGTGCATATATACCGTGTGTGATCGTTCACTGGGAAATATATACGTCGAACTCCCCGGAGCCTCCCAATCACACGAGCCGTTTCCCAGATTCCCACTCGAGACTTTTCGAATTTCCATAAGAGCGAGCTCTCTCGCACACGATTGAAATTCCAGCTCGATTCCTCAAGTGCGCGCACGTGCATCTTCAGCTTGTGCACCTACACATACACACACACACACACACACACACACACTTCCCCTTTCCCGTAACAAACTCTACGAAAACTGTCGGGCGCAAAAGCATGGCTCTCTTCAGAGATCAAAAACGCAACGGCGCACACATGTACGCTCAAGACCTTAATTACTCGATCTAATAGCGCCCGAAGGCCCGCGTTGATTCGCCAAGTGAAAAGAACCTCCCCTGGCGCATACGTATGTACGAGCTAGCAGCAGCAGCCCCGAAGGCAAATCGGGCGTGCGTCTAATCACGCTTGACGAATCAAAGCTACGCGATTCGGAGCGAGAGAGCGGAACTCCAGCAGAAAACTGGCTTAGAGCCCATTCGTATATAACGTATCTGGCCTGGGGCTACGGGCTCTGTCTGAAGGCACAAATTCACTTATACGGAAATTTTCCGGCCGAGCGACTGCTGCAAGCCAGCGCGAAATGTCTCTTTGAAGAGTGTTGCTCGGAAAAGCACTCGAGACGAGCTTTTCGCTGAATATATACATATGTACGTGTGCGCGTATGTGTGGAGCGTATTCAGAAAAAAGAGTTTGATTGCTGCGTGTTTTGGCTGTCAGGGCTTGAGATTCCCATTTATATACCTATATGATAATCGCGATTTTACGAAAATGAATTCACAGATTTATCGCCAGACTAATGTAATAAGGCTTCAAGAATACTTAGCAAGTGGATATATTACATACTAATGAATTTCAAGATTATTTTCAGAAAGCTTCTTGCACAATTCATGTCTGCCCTCATTATTAAATTTTAACTCGAATCCGACAATCGGATCAGCAGATTTTATAATAATCCACGTTTCCCCATCCAATTTCAGACGTTGATATACTGATAATGGACGGATATAACATTCAGCTCGATGTTCATCTGAAAATAGTAGTCGATACTAAATTTTTCAATCTCGTCTCAATTTCTTGAATGAGCATGCACTCGCTTCGTTAAGCCAAAAATCGTTTCTCTCATCGTTAACCCATCCCCCCCGAAGTATGTCGCAGCGAAACGACACTTCTTACGTCGGCCTGTCTCCGAAACGTGCGCGCGAACAATAACAATCGTCGCGCCAGCGTTTTCGGGAAAGCCACTTTTGCGAGAGTTCCGAGGAGAGTTCGCCTCTGGCGAACCGCCAGTGTCTCCCTTTTTTGCTTATAATTCGCTAATGATCATTGGCCCCTTGGGGTCGGCCATGTGCCAGGTCGACCCTTGAAAATGTATAGTCAGCGTATACGTATATATGTATGCGAGGCGCGGAAAGAAAAGACTTTGATGGGTATAGAACAAAAGCGCGCAAAAGTAGGGTAGGAGGTATGGAGAAACAAGATGGGCTGCTTGTCGGGTTAGTGAGAGTAATAAAATTATGTGGTCGGATAAATCTTCTCAGCAATATGCAAACTTGATTTCCCTAAAAAAAAGTGCTTGTAAATTTTCCAAAATAACACGCGAAAAGCAGTACAAAAAATTCGAGCAACCCATGTCGACTAAAAATCGAGTACATCTATCAAAGTCGGCGTAAAAGGCTTGCAACTCGCACGTAAAACCCAGAGCGATTCTATACTCCACATTTCCTTCATGCAGCCGCTCAACAACGGACGTTTGCGTCAGGGGATCTCCGTCCGGACACACGATCGCGTCGAGTCATGCTTGCTTTCACGCGGCCTCCTACCGTCTTCCCCATCGCACACACATATAAGCCGAGGTAGCTGTCAGCCGGGGCACAAACCACGAGACGTTAATTACGCCAGAAAAAGATTAACGAGGAAGCGCCGCCGCATGCGAGCGCCCGCTCGCGCGATGATAATCGAGAGGTATATACTCCGCGAGCGAAAAGCGTCGCGTCGATGCTGAGTCAGTCCACGGGCTATATATAATATAATGCGACGTGTGGTGTATATAGTTGCTCGAGTGCTCGTATATGCGGATTCGTTTCGAGTAGCCCATTGTATGTTGGATGAAAGCGTTGTTATATGAGAGAATTTTCGCTGAGGAGGTTTTGGATGTAAGGAGCCGATGTGTGTGTATGGAGGTCTTATAATTGGGGTGATAACGTTTGATAGATTATTTTATGTAGTAGAAAAAATTGTCGCGAGTTAGAAGCGGCGTTTAAAAAAGTTTTCTGCGTAAATGTATAAAATGCGCATTTTACGCAGCGTCAAAAAGCTATTTTATATAAAAGTACGCCAAATCAGATTGGCAAAGTTGCTCTATTTATTGCTTGGTGACCGTAAAAATAACCATATTAGGAGCTGTTCATAATGTTAGAAAAGTCTTTAAATGGGCGAGCATTACAAATCTGTGTCATGTTGGTAGCATACTTACTTGCACCGAGAAAAAAGTATTCGCCACCCTGACACTGTGCGGGCATGCGGAATAAGTCGTTCAAACTTTCGGACTTTCTAGCTAGCGCCGATAGGTGGCGCATAGGCACTTTCATATTCCCTTCATTTCTATAAATGCGCATGATACGGTGATATCTTATCACTAATGTCTTCGGAATATTACACTTGACTGCAGTATTTATTGAAATTATTTTCTAGATATATTAACTCTGAGATGTAATCATTATACTGATTTCACGTCTATGCTTTCTTTATAATGAATAGGTAATTCGAATGCGCAACGGCTATAAACGCTCGCTCTTTATGGACACCATTCAATTTCATCTCTTTAATTACCGTTGACGGAAACGTCGAGAAAGATGAACGCATATAAGATCCTGCCAAGTGAAACGCACGGAGGTATGTAAAATAATCACGGTCGTTAATCAATTTTACGATGATTGTAAAATATCTCAAATTTATAACGTTAATAGTAGACAGAAGATTTAGTAACTAGAAACTAATTTGCAAATTAAAATGCGTAGAAAGTGTCGGTGGAGTATAATTTCACAATATATAAGACAGTCGAACCAATTTCAATACGATGAAAATATATTTCTATATCGTAAACCAATGACAGTATATCTTCCATTCTCAATCCACACACAGCTACTGCCGAGTAGCGTATAGATTTTCCGTTAAAAAAAACCAGTCATCCTAGTGCATCACCAAGTTCCCATCACTAGCCCATAAAACACACAGCCGCCTACTTCATCTCCCGTCCATTACTAAAATTAAAAGACAGAAAAAAGCAGCCTCGATCGATCCCAAATAATATTTCGCACCATCAATCAATGCCATTAATTATTTCACGCAGCTCTCATCCTGTGAGCACTCGACACAAACAGACACACACACACACACAAAGTATTGTTCCACATGCCAAGCGTCAGATGACGCCTCGCATTATATCCGAAGCTCCGCGCACGATGACAAGTATAAAAGTCCGGCGGCGCGCGAGATCAAAGCGAAAAAACGCTCTCTCGCCGTACACACACACACAGCAATCGCCTCGGGAGGGCCGGGCGTGCATATACCCCAAGTTGATTTTTCACGCGCGCTCGCTCTTTGTTTCAATAATCCAAAGTGACTCCGCCGTCCTGTGCTCATCGCGTTAACGAGTTTTGTAATTGAAAAATCGTCGTACAAAAAAAAGGAGGAAGAAGCAGTACATACGCACACAATGCCTTGAATATAATAATATCGCTCGGCTGGGTATATAATAAGCGCGCGAAATCAGGCCGAGGAAGAGAGCAGCAGCAGCAGCAGCAGCAGCAGCGTGATTAATGTTACATCATAACGGCGCAGCACAATGGCCTGTTTGTAAGATCGCCGCGCGTTATGTTTGTTGGTCTGCAGCGCCGTGCGCGACTTATTATGTAGACAGCCGTGTAGGCCATAACGCGCTCGCGCGAAACGAGATGATTAATCGCTTTGAAGGATGACGAGGTGGATATATCCTACGGCTTCCATCTTCGCCGCCACCGTGTGATGGGCATTAGCAAGTGTGGGGGGGATGTGATGCCCACCGCGACGGTTCTACATACGTGTTCTCTTAGGGCTGATGTTGAGATGACGTTGCACTACGAGTATCGACGTGTGTTGATGCATCGTTTCGTTGTCTGTTTCGCTGATGCTTGAGGAGATCCGTTGTTAATTTGATGTGGGCGTTTCTCGCTATGGGCATTTGAGAAAAAAATGTGTAACATTTCGCGGCGAAGAAATATCAGTGATTCCTTTGATAATACACTCGAAACACTGAATTTCCGATTACTCCTACTGCGGAACAATGTATTCGCCTTTTTTCTATATTACAATACGTAATGAGGCGTTATTATCAATTTTATACGCGTGGTTAAATCGCGCTCATTATAATTTCCGCGAATTTTTACTTCGAGTATATATTAGGCATCGAGAGAGAGAGAGAGAGAGTCTCGTCGCGTCGTTAAACTCAATGTTTAAAATGAATAGCTTAAATTAGCGGCAGCCCCGTGCTATATATCAAGCATTATCCTTTCTCGTGACGCTCGCCGAGATCGGGGCTAACGTGTTATTTCAGTAATTTGAATAAAATTCTCTCACGTTTATAAATAGAGCCCTCCCGCCGGAATCTGATAAATTATTCAAGCCATCAAATTACGACGGAGAACAAGTGAATCAGCGAATCGTCACTTATATATCAGCCCCCTGCAATCTCTCGATTCGCCTTTGCAAAACAGCCCACGGCTCTCTCTCTCTCTCGCGCGCTTTATTTCTCTCTCCCTCGGATCGCAGTCGCGCCTGAAGGCGAAAAAATGTCGGAGAGCACCTAATACATAATACAAAATACACGCGCGCTCGCTCGGTAAAAGCTCGAAGATCAATGAGCCTCACGCCCCTTTGTCCTGGTGCTGTATATACGGAGACTTCCGCGCTCGTTGATTAGTTATATATATAGAAGTCGAGAAAAGAATATTGTTTGAAATTATCATAGACACGTTATATGCATGCTGTTGTGTATAGGTATATATAGTACTCAAAAAAATAAGAGGTTTGTTATACAAGCTGGCACTTATTCCCAAATGACAAGGTACTACAAAAAAAAGAGACCTGTAAACGTTGGTTAACAGTCCGCTCACATATAATCAGCCTCGCGAGGAGTTTCAGCAAGTTATACGACCTCTCACGCAATTTCTAGTATTAAAATTTTCGAAATTACGAATAATTATACAGAAGCCGAGCACCTGACGGAGAAAATCTCAAATTGGCCAAGTGTAACCCAAAATCATAAAGCGCTACGTATGCATATATAAGAAACACCCTGTCGAAGCCGCCGAAAAAAATTTTCGTGCTCCCGTTTTCCAAGAAGAACCAATTATAACCGAAGCAACGGCCCGATATGTGCTTCCTGCGTTATTTGCATATTAATCACCCGACAAAATATACACGCGTATTTTCTTGAACGAACGCAGAAGCCTCCGTGTATATATGTATAAATTACACGCGTATGTAAAAAAAAGGCATTGCAATGCACACGTATAATATAGTACACGAGAACGAACGGACTCGATGATTTATACCGGCCGCTCACTAATTTTATAATCCGGACATAATGAAGGCCATTATCGTAATGCTTGTCTTCGGAACGAGATGATCCCTCGGTCTAGGAAATAAGAAAGACGAAGAAAAAAAGACGCGCGCATGATCACTAACCGCGAGTGGATGAGCGCCTGGCGGATGATTGCACGTTTACGCGATTCCTGTTATTTTCAATCATTACCGCTTTGCCCCTCCCGCGTGCGCGCACGCTCCACATGTACATCGCGAGCGCGCACCGGGTAATATTTGTAATCGGCGCGAGCGCGCGCAGCCAAATAACCGCTTTTACGACTCGCCTTCGAACAACCATATACGCGATCCTCCGCCTATCTTTCTTTCTCTTGTGCATTAGGTATATGTCGGTACCTACTTCGGGATGAGGATACTACTCAGGCTTTTTCGATATATACGTTTCCGTCGCGCGTTTGTAAAAATAATAACGTATACACCGAAGGCCGATTGACACGTCCGAGATGCATATACATATACGCGAAGCGGCTGTAATAATATACGTCGTCACGCTCGCCGGGTCGTGAGGATAAATCATTTACCGCCACACGCTGATCGATTTCGTACAACTCCGATTCGATATATTTTCAGCGGAGCGTCTGGCTGGATGGATTTTGATGCATCGGAGGTCGTTTAATGATGATTGAAGAGTAGCATATACTCGTGTACTCCGGAATTATTTTTTCGGGTAATGATAAATTTACGTACGTACGTGCGGGGTTTGCGTTATTCAGGAGATTTGGTATTATTTCAACAGCGTGAGAATAGAGACGTCACCCTGGTCTTGTCTATCGAGCTAACGTGCGGCCTTGAATAGTTAATGGGCAAGCAGACTAGACGCTATATGTTGGATTATAAATTAGAATATTTTTAAGACAGACTAATTGCCTCAGGTGGGGTGTAATTATAGAGGAGGGATGAAAAAAAAAGTTATTTTTACTTTGCGCTATATTTTAGATTGGGAGCTAGGCCTTCAGTATAGTGTTCTGCAGTCTAGTTATAATGTGAAGTAAAGTTTGGTGTACACTCCTGCTCCGTCTAATATTAAGCAATAATATAAAAGCAATGCATCTGCAGATTGATTAAATTAAGCGAGTAGATTAATAATAGCTTTTTGTCTGATAATTTCAGACGTGAAAATCTAATTCACATACAGCTTTAGTGAACCTGCATACCAATTGATTAAATTCAGAACAAGTATTGGCTGTCTCGAGAGTCTTAGGCAGTTATAATACGAGCGGCCCAAGCTGCAGGCTCAACAAAGGGCAGTTTGCGCATACTTGCGACAAGCGGTTATATATGCACTGGGCTCGCAGATAACGATGAGAGAAGTAGGAAAGCGGCTACGCGCCACCTATCTTCGTTTACCAGAAACACGGAGAGTTTAAGCGGTTGCGAAACGGTTAGTGTTCAAAACCGTTTTGTTTTACAGTATGTACCAAGGTTCAGACGTATACGTTAAGTATAGACTCGCATCAGATTTAATGAAAAATTTTAGTGACATTTTCTCAATTTACAATTTTTGAGGTTACACGATCAATATCAGAGATCGAATACATAGAATATTTTTTTCAGAGTTTAATAATCGAATTTTCCTCGAAACATCTGTCACTCGCGACAAATCCTCGGTCCTCTCTCTCTCTCTCCTGCAGCATTTTTTCTTTGAACTTTTCGCACGTACGCAAACGCCCGTAAATTCTCTTTCGCCCCTTGGGAGAGAAAGAGCGAGAGAGGAGAACAACAGCGAGGTTCCGCGAAATTACCGTGATTAGACAAATCTCGTTAGGCCGGTGTAATTTTCAACGCGCCGCGCGATCGAGATCAGTCCGGATTCTTGGAAGCTCACCTAACGAGTTGCTGAGCACTATGATTACAGCTGCCCGGTAAATGTCCGGCCTCCAGTCATCCTCTCTTTTGCTGCTGCTGCTGCTGCTGCTGATGCTCTCCTTCTCGTCCACCTCCTCTTCTTCTCACCGCGTCAATTGTTTTCTGCGGTGCTCGTGGCTCTTCTCTCCTCTGTCCTTTGTTCCCTCAACAGCAGCAGCAACGCCGCTGGCAATTATTGCGCGTTGCGTTTTTTTTTCTCTTCTTTATCCTTTTGAGCGCGGCTTGAAAAAAAATTTATGTTCCCTCGGGATTACCATTCATAAAGTGTTATTATACACACGTACTGACCGATGAGATATAAATTTTCGTTCTTGCCGTTTTTTTTTTCTACGGAGTAGCTGCAGGCAACTCGCGTTTTTCTCTCGGGATGTCGAGTTGCAAGTAGCGTGTATAATATTTATAATATCGTTGTATAAGGATTTCGCTGTGAGCGCAGTCGTATAAATAATTGCGCTGGGCAGTTAAAGAAACGGTATAAGGATTGTATCTTTTTGCCGGTGTTTATGGATCTGCAATTTCAAGTGGAGCGCGTTTTGCGCACTAAAGCGATGCCATCGTTATAAGCATATAGTTTGAATAAAAAAAAGTATTGAAAACATTTGAACAATCGTCGAAGAATGTCGATGAGAAAACTAAATCAGAGCAACGTTGTATTCTATATTGCAGTCGCGAACGCGAGTATAATATTGCGCGCGGTATATATAGGCGACGCTGCTAAGTTTTCTCTAAATTAGCATCGCTTAAACTTCCACGTGCATTTAACCCTCCTTAATTTAATGAAAGCGAGCCACTTGCTCTTAATGAACGCGAGATAACGATTATCCGTACAACTGAGCCCATTTGCACGTAGAGTTCCGCTACATTACCCAATAAACGAAAGGCAACTTTAAAACTCCCTGTAAATTAGTCCGGAAGACAAGTAGCCATTGTCACCTCGGGCATTTTCAACGATTTCTGGCCCTACGCTCTTCCTTTGAATTCTTTGTGTGCGTATAAATGTGCGGGTATATGCATTTTTTCTTACCAATCTTGAACTTTTCCACTTAATTATTGTAATTTCGATCTAAACTATATTGTATTTTCGCGACACTGCCTAATATATATTCCCGAATATAAACTAAAAGCTGTCGCAAAGTTCACACAGACACCCCGTGCAAAACACCTTCCTGCTTCTCGTCCCTCCTAATTCCAAACTCGTACAATACAGCTCCTATAAAAACGACAACCGCTTAAGGGATAAATATAGCCTAGCCTACACCTATACATATACACACACTATCGTTGAAAAGCTCTCGCAGCCACTTTTCCCTCAGCGCGAGATAAAAAAGCCGAGAAAAAAAAGGAGAAGCGTTATCGGCCATAGTCATATACGGCGTCGCATATACTCGCATCTTCGGCTTATATAAGCGCGGAAGGGAAGGCGCAGCATAAGTGAGGCGGAAGGAGTTTAAGGGAGGTTCGCGCGTAAGTCAGCCGGCGATAAAAGCCGCTTTAAATAAAGCGCTATGTATGGTAATCGGTGCGACGGAGACACCTCTGCAACAAAGAGTCGCCCCTATACGCGATACGTACAGCAGCTGAACAGAGAGAAAGAGAGAGAGAGAGAGCACACTTGCGCACCTTTTCAAGGTGGTATTCTATCAGTCTGATAGCTCTCGGTGGGATGCGCCCGCGACTATAAGCCGCAGCGCGTATTATCTAATACCGTACGACGGCAGTTTTCCTCTACCCTCTCGTATTTTTTCATTCTCTGCGTGTGTATACAGGGTGATCGGTAAGTTTTCATTGAAACTTGGGGTAACATTGAGAGTTTGAGATAAATGTTGGACGCAAATTTGTTGAAATATTTTTTTGTAATACTCGTATAATGTAGTTTACAGAACAATCAATTTCAGTGTAAAGACAAATTTGCAAACTGTTTTATGTAAAATTTATTGAACTGTTACAAATCTAACTCAAAGATAAAGAGGTTTTTTTTAAAGTGATACATTATTATTGCATTTTGGAAATTAACTTTGCTTTTCTTTAATATGAAACATTAATTTCTGCATAAATTCAGTTTTCGTCACGCATATGTTAAAACATCAAGCACGATCAAAGGAAATCCAATAGATCTCTCTCTCTCTAAACTTCAGTAACTTTTAGATCACCAGCTATGCAAATAATACTCGACAACTTCAACACTAGCTCAAGTTTGAGCATAAAGCGCGAGCGGCCGACTTGAAAACTCGTGCAACGCGAAAGTGCGCTAGGAGGAGTAGTCCCACAGGAGTATATAGAAGCATTATACCCCCCCGACGTTCCTTGCATCTTTTTGCTCGTTTCAAGGGCGGCAGCTGTTGCAACGTGGCGCTTCTTTTCATCGCAGATATTCTATGCGAAACAATGAAGCGCTACGATATAGGTGCAAGCGCGCGTCGCGAATTTTCTTCCTTTCCGGGAAGAGTCGTACGCGGCAAGGCTATGTAATAACAGCTAAGGGAGTTTCGACTTTTTTCACTGCTTCGAGTGCAAAGAGATTATGGAAGCGTTTGCGATATTCTACGAAATCGGCTGTGAAATTTTTTATCAAGTTTTGTTCAAGAAAATTGTGCAAGAGCAGAGCAAAGTACAATAAAATACTTGTCGATTCAATCAGCTCAAATTAACATTGTTAACACTCAGCGAAGCACAACAAATAAATTTAAATGCAAAGCTCCGAGAGTCATTGATATGCTCAAAGCATCCTCCGAAAATTCTCGCGACGAGGCCAATAACTAGCAACTCCAGCTCCGCAGAAATAAAAAGAAAAAAGATCGAGCGACGCACTCGTGCCAAAACAGCAGCAGCCAAGGCGCGCGCGCGCGCGCTCGCGGATAAATCGGAAGCGCCGTTGAGCGGGGGCATATAAAAAGGAACGATATTCGGAGCAGCAGAAGCTGAGCTATTTAACATTCCGCCTCATTTCCCGCCGGCTTTCTTTCCACTCTGGCTCCTGCTCTCCCTCGTCTTTTCCGGCTTGCTTCTCGCGCGCCCTTTATATACTATATATATACACATTCGCCGTGGCCGAGGAAACGTTCGCGCTCGATGTGAAAATTGCCTCGGCAAGAATTATTGACTATAAATTACTCGGTGCGAGAGTCGGGCCCGCCGACTTCCTTCGCGAGCCGCCGTTACTCATGCAAATGACGGCGAACTGCGCGCGCGAGAGCGCGAAAAATCGAGCGACGCTTGAAAAAATGCTTATTCTTCAGAGATCTTTTATTTTTCAGCAGTGACTGGAATGACTGGGCAAACATTTCGAATGAGTTCACGCTGGGAATTCGGTAAAAAAAGTCTTGGTTCGAAGGAAAATATGAATTTAAAAAGAAAGATTAATGAAAAATAGGCGATACGCTCGTGGCGGATGACAAATATGTGACAGCGGATTCCTTACACTATAACATAACACGCATAATATGTACCGAGTCACTGCTGCAACACTTCGCTGTGAATTGCCCGCAACACAACCTCGTGCACATGCATATTGGCGCCTGCACGCCGCAACACACTTGGCGGGTTTACAGCACCTACCCGCAAGTGTATACTAATTAATAGTAGAAAAAATTGGCTAGAGCCAAGCATTAAAATTAATTGCCATCAACGTCTATATAAATATTTTATACAATTTTTGTTATTGTTATTGATTTTTTGTATCAAAGACATTCTTTATATAAAAAGAAAACCGCTGCCAACTTCATTAACAGTATGCTTTCTCCAAGAGCTGTGATGATTGAAAGAATCATTTTTCTGTAATAAAATGATTCAAAGCTTCTTAATAAAAATATTAAAAACTTAACACATACTTATAATAGCATTGTTCATGACCGCCATGCTCATAAATTTTATAATGCGTGAATCGACACACAATGCGAAGATAAGTACTAAAC
>UCOJ01000952.1:0-52451 GCA_900474305.1 Cecidostiba fungosa | reverse complement strand
ATAATATACTGCCCGTCCTTGGAAACTATACTAAAACTGTATAGGCTCGACCTGTTTTATCTCAGCGTAGTTTTTCGAGTAGTCGTTTGTTATATATCGAGGAACGATTTTTTGTTCTCAATTTTTTGTGAACTTTTCCTCGAAGATTACATCTTAATTACGAAACTGTGATTTGTTCCTGCCTCTGCGCTGTTTGTTTTTGCATAATTTATCGCCGCTCGTTGAGAAACTTCCGCTGAAAAATGCTTCTACGAAATTTTTTGCTTGGAAATGAGTGAATTATGCCTCTGTTATCCAAAATTGTGCATAAATCTCGTTATTACGCAACGTTATACATTTTTTCGCGATAAGTAATGCCCATCTACATCGTATTGCTGTATTTCAATATTAACTTTTATTTTCGAGCAGCGTACGAAAAGTCTACCGAGTTAGAAAATCGCAATAAACTGACGCGTGATTCAGATGCAGGAAGGGACGGAATGACAGCAAAAAAAAGGAAGCTTTGTATAATACTAGAAAAAAAGCGCCTCTTTTGAATTTAGCCGACACAATGCATCAGTTCCGGATGTCACTTTCGCACGCCGCGAATTTCAAATTGCCCGCATCCGGTTTCACGAATTTGTCTAATGTATTGTTGCCTATACGATTGTATGTCTGTATACATGCAAATAGTTTCTTACCAGGAAAATTATTTATACTGTGGAGATTAAATAATGTAAAATAGTTAATTAAGTTATATATCACGATTACATTTGAACCAGTTTTATGTATACGGATAAAAAGACTTATTCCTACTATATTTATGTATGTATGTCATGCATAGAAAGGAATCAATATACCCTCGATCGATACCACTGTTTACTATAGTCTTGTTTATATGTCGTACACAGAATGATTAATATCATCTGTAATTGCATCCTCGGTGTGTGCCTCTGCAACACGATCTTCCGTTTCCTCGTTTCCTTGCATTTTTGCTCTATTGTGAAACAGCGCACGGCAATTGATTGCTAAATATGTCAACTGCACGTGGAAACAGATGCAGATCTCAGTGACTGTCATTTCATTGTTTGTTTCAGATAAAAAATTATATAACTACTTTACAAATCGAGTTTTAACATAAACTTACAAATGAATATAAAACACTCTACGCACTTATCCATTATATACATACACACGCGCACAATCCACAAAAGTCACAAGTGTCTAAGCCAATAAAGTTGCTTCATCGGGAAAGGGTTTAAAGAACCGCCGATGATTCTTCGGTCGCGTGCCGGCACTGAAAACCGAACCTGTTGCTCATCGCAGCAGACAGTCTCTCTCAGTATAGCGATACATGAGCGCGCATGCATGAATGAAGCCTCTTTGGTGTAACCGAATACACACCGCAGTGGGTAGTCCTTTTTCTTAACTCATACATTGTTTCTCGATGTTTCAGGGAGCTAAGAAGCCGTTCAAGGAGGTGATCAAGGCGAACGTGGGAGATGCTCACGCCATGGGACAGAAGCCCATCACTTTCCTCAGACAGGTCCTCGCCATCGCGCTTTATCCTGAGCTTATGCAGGATCCTAGGTATTATGAGATTTTTTGAATTGACAAAGTTTTATCATGTATTAAATATTTTTAACTTTTAATTAACAGATGATGATGATTTTGACAATAAGACGTAAATAACGTTGCAGGTATCCCGACGATGCTAAGGAAAGAGCAAGAACGATACTGGAGGGCTGCAAGGGGTTCAGTGTGGGTTCGTACTCGGAGTCGGCTGGTGTCGAGGTCATAAGGAAACACGCGGCTAAATACATCGAGGATCGCGATGGTGGTATCCCCAGTGACTATAGAAACATCATCTTGTCGAATGGAGCATCGGATAGTATCAAGGTAAATTCGAATTTTTAAATCTTTAATTGGCTTTGTATTGACAATAATTAATTACCAATCGTATTCTCTAGGCATTCTTGAAGCTGTTCAACGAGCGCATAAACGGCAAGCCATCGGGAATTCTCATCCCAATCCCGCAGTACCCATTATACTCGGCGACAATAGCCGAGTTTGGACTGCAGCAGGTAGGCTACTACCTCAACGAGGACAATAAATGGTCGCTAGATGTCAGCGAACTTGAGCGAGCTCTTGGTGAGGGTCAGCGACACAGCAACCCACGAGTTCTCGTAGTCATCAATCCGGGTAACCCAACCGGACAGGTGCTCTCGCGCGAGAACATCGAGGATGTCATCAGGTTCGCATACAAAAACCGACTGTTCCTCCTAGCTGACGAGGTTTACCAAGACAATATCTACCACAAGGACTGCTGCTTCCATTCGTTTAAGAAAGTCACCAACGAAATGGGCGAGCCCTACGCAAGCATGGAACTCGCTTCCTTCATGTCGGTGTCGAAAGGTTCGTTGGATACTTAAAAATATAAATTCTAAAATCATCTTGTTACACTTAATAATTACATGCTTCACTACAGGTTACATGGGTGAGTGCGGTCTGCGTGGAGGTTACGGTGAGATCGTCAACATGGACCCGAAGGTCATGGCAATCTTAATGAAGTCAATCTCAGCGACGTTGTGTCCAACCGTCGTAGGCCAGGCTGCAATGGACGTAGTGGTCAACCCTCCGAGGAGTGGAGAACCTTCTTACAAACAGTTCATCAAGGAAAAAGATGACACATTGGCATCTCTGGCCGAAAGGTCGCGATTCGTAGTCGACACTCTCAACGCCATTCCCGGATTCCACGTGAGTAGAACAGATTTGTGCATTAAATATACAAAAATATTTGATGAAACTTTATTCAATGATATTTCTCGCTTGCAGGCGAACCCAGCTATGGGTGCCATGTACGTTTTCCCGAGAATCGACTTGCCGGAGAAGGCTATCAAAGCAGCGAAAGCGGCTGGCCAGGTGCCCGACGTCTTTTACGCCTTCAAATTGCTTGAATCTACCGGTATCTGCATTATTCCAGGCTCTGGTTTCGGCCAGCGCCCCGGTACCTATCACTTCAGAACGACGATACTGCCACAGAAGGATAAGATCAAGACTATGCTCAACAGCCTCAAGGAATTTCACCTAAAGTTCCTCCAAGAGTACAGTTAGGCTGGATGTTAACTCCTTTTTTTTTAGTACGTAAGTCGGAGCCGATATGCGATAAGAAATGTAAAAGGTGATCAGATGAAAAAGTTGTGCGCTTTAAAATTCGATAATAATGATAATAATAACGAATAAACCAAAATGTAACCCAATGAGTACGATATTGTGTATGTACATTGTTTGAAAGAAATGTACCACTATTACTACTTTGTGCGAGTACCCTCATTTCACACAGGTGCAGCGAGTCTGCTTATTGTTCTTTACCTACATACGCCTTTTTTTACACGGTTTTTGCAGATCGCTAGTTTTAATTATTTATTATTATTGAGCTTAGTGGATTTGTAAATAATACAAAAGCTGTCTGTAACAAAGTTGTTGACGTTATTCATGTATGTATACTCTTCTGAACTGTACGAATTAAATTTTTCAACAAAACTCAATATCCGAACGTATATCTATTTATTTATCGATCACTCCGAACATTGTGCATTATAGTGAAAAGGATCAGGGTAATAAAGCGAAACACATGTTTAGTTTTTTTTTGTCACTTTTTCGTCATTATTTTTTTCTCATATTCACTTTTAATCAACATATGTAAGATTTATGGTACAATAACTATACAGCAACAAGCTCTAAAATTACTGAATACTTTCACTACCATAAAAATACGCAAGCTATATGAATCCAATTAATAATCGTCGAAATTCCAACTGGATTTTCCATAAAGCTTCAACAAATACTTTCTCCGCGTCTCTTCATCATCCTCCTATCTTACAATTATTACACAAGGTCGCTTATTACAATAGGCTTAACGAAATCTACATCAGTCCATTTCACAGATCTTCCGATAACCTCTCGATCTCCTCGACGAAAAAGTGCATATCCGCCTCGGCGAGGCCGGAATTCTGCAGTACAAGCCTGAAGAAATTGGCTTGTCCTCGAATCGGCTGGTACGTGATGAGCATCGAGCCCTTCTTCACCATTCGTCCCTTGACTATCGGCGCAACCTTGTGCAGCGCCTGGAACAACTCCTCGCCCTCCAGGTGTCTCTTCGAAGGCGGTATATACCTGTGCACAAATAAACGATCATAAATATATATACAATTAACTAATATTTTTTTTATGTTTTTACAGAAAATTCAAACTCACCTGAAGCAGACGTTGGTGCACTCAGGCTCGAGCAGCAGCTGCC
This sequence comes from Cecidostiba fungosa, assembly GCA_900474305.1. NCBI lineage: Eukaryota > Metazoa > Arthropoda > Insecta > Hymenoptera > Pteromalidae > Cecidostiba > Cecidostiba fungosa. Next base: position 48,172 of record UCOJ01000952.1, on the reverse strand, counting down.
AGCCGGGTCTGTTCCTGATGATTCCAACAAAGTACCTCGACAGCTGGAAAACTCTGTCGACGTGTCTCTCAAGTCCATCGGTGCCCTTGGCCTTCCACATCAGCCAGAATTTTAAAACATCGGCTCTCCTACCGCATTGCACATGCTTGTCTCCGAAATCGTAACTCGTGTCGTAGAACTTGTCCGGCTGGAAGAGATACGTAGCCTTGGATCCATGAGCCGATTGTAATAGTCCCTTGTGTCTGGTGAGAAGCGTCGAGCATTGCTGTGGTGCTGCGAGAAGCTTGTGCGGATTCCAGGTGACGCTGTCCGCTAGTTCGACGCCGTCCAGGAGCTGTCTGTGTTTTGGAGAGACTAATGCGCCACCACCCCAGGCCGCGTCAACGTGGAACCACATGTTGTGCTCGCGACATAACTCAGCGATTGAACGTAGAGGATCGAACGCGCCCAGGACTGTGGTACCTGCGGTGGCTGAAACCATTAAGGGACGTGCGCCTTCCTGGATAGCCCGGTTGATCTGAGTGCGCAGGTCAGATACGCACATCTTGCCGGACTCGTCAACTTTCACGCTGTACACGTTGGCTGCAATGAAGTACATATCAATGTCATTGTCGTCCGAAAAGAATTGAATTCTATTAGTCGACCACAAGAAACGTACCATTGCCGATGCCGAGGAAGGCCGCGAGTTTTTTCACGGAATAGTGAGCGTCCTCGGAAGTGAAGACCACGAGCCTCGGCACTGCGGTAAGTCCCTGCTCTTTGACGATCGGGAACATCCAGTGCCTGGCCAAGTTGATAGCGTAGCCGTTGGCCATCGAGCCGCCCGGACAAAAAATTCCGTCACCTTCGCCGTCCTATAAAAAAGAACAAAAACATTTAATTACTCTGTACCAACCGTATATCACGCACTTATTTTTTTTAGGTCATATACATGCCTGCCAACCGACGATGGCTCGCATCTCCCTGAGCACAGTCTCCTCCATCAGAGAAAAGACAGGCGAGACCTCGTAGGTGTAGACCGACGGATTGAGAGCATCGGTGAGCCACTGACCGACGAGGCCGTAAGGATCGACGCTGGAGTAGAGCTGGTTGACGAAATGCGGATGACCGGTTTTGACGCTGTAGCGAATCACCGAGGCCAGCAGACGAAGCAGTGACTCGTGGGATTCCCCGGTTTTGCTCGGCGGAAGATCGATCTTCAAAGGTAGCGCTGCCGGCTCGACCCACTCCACCACGCGGTTTTTCCTCGATGTGCCCTGGTGACGTAGAAGGATAATGTTACAAAAAAAAAAGTTTCCTCAGGGAAAAACTCGCTGACAGATACGTCAGTCGCGCCGGTTTTTTAATCAAGTTATTCGCAAATCGTTAATACATTCTGGACGAGACTAGAAAAAACGACAATGCACCGATCAAACAAGGGTTAAAAGTAAATGTCATTTTCATAAACAGTTTGTGGGATTGGCAGACAACAATTCGTCCGGGTAGTGTCATACCAATCGGCCGCATGAAAAGCCTAGCTTAACAAGGGCACAAAACATCGGCGGAACAGGTGAACAAGCGAATTTCTGAATTGATAAATTAGATCGGAAATTCCGATGTCGTGAGGGGCGAATATTGAATAATGCGCGACAGAGATTCCGATCTCAAATTACCGTTCAAACGCGCACGCGTACGTAATTATTGTGTTGCGTACTTAGCGACCGGTTTTCCGGCGACGATTTTACATATATATACGCGCTAGTTTTTATTTTACTCAATATTCTGGATTTTTTTTGCCGATCGACAGTGAGAAGAAAAATTTTTCAATATCAATTACCGATCAGCTCACGGTATGGACTAAAAAACCGGTAGCCGCGTAAAAACACCTCACTAATAATTGTTCGGTATACATTATTTTTCCCCGTATATACACTCGTTACACAGTTGCAATATATGACAGGCTATCAACGGAACCTACTGTACAAAATCGAGAGAAAAAAAAGTGGAAAGTCAAAGGCCGCGAGTTTCTCCGTGAATATATAGCAATTATAGTCGATTCACCCACAGAGGTAGGCTCGACTCTATGGGGGCAAGGACGCGCTCGCATTTTCTATGCACTCGGTGGTCATTAATGATCCTATTACCAACACCACGAGATGACGATCGGTAATTATCGGTCGGGTAATATATCTTGGATGTAGCTTATAATTGGAAAAAAAATATTCGTATAACTATAGTAATTTAGACTATTGTTTGGAATTTTAACATAATAACGAGAATTCAGAATGTCTAGGTGAACTTTTTTTTCCACGAGGAAAATTGCCAACGACTCACTATAACAGCTTCCTCGAAGAATCATTCTTCTAGTAATAAACTACTTCGTTTTATGTTTATTCAACAAAAAAAAATAAAGAAAAATAGAACCCACCTCAAAAACGGCCTCTCTGAGAATCATCTCCACAGCATCGCGTATAAACTTCTCATGACTCTCCCTTCCCGGCAGACTGCAAAAGAATCCCTCCTCGTTGAAATTCTCCATAGCACAACCCTCGTCGCTGTCCTCTCCAGTCTGATGAACCTCCTCTTCTCTCTCGTAGTCCAGCCGCGAGTGTTTCTCCGAGTCAGCCGATCTGGGTCTCTCCAGAGCCTCGATCGCACTGCCCTCCTGCAGTTGCGTCTCCTCGTGGGCCGGCATGATAATGATGATGATGTCGCGAGAAACGTTTTCGGTCTATATGTTATATATATATATTATCGAACAATTCGAAACGCGCTGCTGGACTGCCGATCTCTATCTGGGCGTCCGCGCGCGGCCTCGGCTACCTTTATACTTACGCGCGCGCGCGAAAGTGCAAGGACAAGAGATGCTGCGTTTGTGTGTGTGTATAATGATTGATTCTCGAGATTTCCTGTTGCGCCGGGTTAACTACCGACTTTTGCTCTACTATACTTGGAAAATCGGTTTTGTTTTTGAGCTACAACTTTGTTACAGTCGATCGTTAGTATATGTAGGTAAACAAGATCGTTTACCGTTAAATCGCGACGGACGAACAATGTTCATTGTGACGCGATTGTAATTCGAAGTAAAATAAATCGGTATGCTTGACTTTATAATACTGAAGATCGGTATAAATGAACTGAATGAACGAACAAAGTGCGGCGTTTTTCAACCGGCCCTTTCACTATTTTAATTCACACTGACGCAAATTCCGCTCGAAAATAAACTGCAGAGACACCGTTGTTCGAAAGAGCCATGCATTATACATCCTTCAACTGCGGACCGGATCGCTCACCCCGGAATTACATATGCGATCGCGAAGTGCGTCCCATTCGAATTTTTTAACTCTCGACCTTCGCATGTTCCGTTTTCCTTCTCAATTACACACGTACACTACTGTATACTCATACACCTCCTTTTCGAAAGATTCGCGACTTTTCCGCGAACGACCTTCGATGCCGCTTTATCGAGAGATTTTCTAATCGTCGGTCGTTATTATGTTTTTCTTCTCTTCTCCCCGCGAGTAGTTGCGCAGTTTATCGGCGATTACATTACGCGGAGTGAGTTTCCGGTTCATTATGGACATTTCGCGATTTTTTTTTTCTTCTTTTGGCTGTCTTCGGTTACACTTCGTTTCCTTGACTTTGTGTGACTTCATCTTCGGCGCGTAGTTGTGGATTTGTCCTTACGGTGAGGCTCGTGGTAGTTGCGGTTTTTAACAGAAAAAGAGAAATTAGTAGGTGAGATTGGGAAGGTCGCTTTGTGGGTGGTGTTTTATCAGAAATACAGTGGAGGCTTATTATTATTGAGTTTTAGGGCTTTTTTAAATTGAAATCGTGACGTTATAGCTAACTAAGTAGATATTCAAATGTCCATCAATTGATTTTTGTTACCGTTACGACGCGCGTGAAAAATTCTTCCTGCTGATGGCTATTAAAGTTTTTATACGTATAACAGTGTACTGTTCGTAATTTCATACAGCTATCCTCACTCTGATGGGTACTTCACTTTTTTATAATTGCATTTTCATTGTCTACACATATACTATGTGCATATATTTATTGTCATGAAATATTTATTGTACCACTTTATCGTCATTTTAAAGTTCTGCTGAGAACATTAAGTTTTTCCTTACACAACTTGATTTTTATTATTCTACGACTGACAATATACATACTTAAGTTATTCTTTTGATCATCGTTTGATCTTTATGCACTTAAATGCTGTTATCACTTACTTATACTCAGAGTTTTTTGTCTATGTACTGTACTACACGTTTATATCGAGTTCAGCAGAACAAACTGATTTTTCACGTTACTATTGTCCGACACAGTCCGGCTGTTACCACTTTAAAACCGATTTTCTCGACTTTTCTTTCCAATTGATTCCTATCACATCATGTCATTGACGTTAGACCTTATCACTCTCGTCTCTATTCATCAACATCATCATCAATACCAAAATAAACGATTTTTTTCTCGCAATATCTCACGCGGATGTACACGCACTATCCACCTTTTTGCGATAGTCGCATTAATATTCTCACGGTTTAGCATATATTACGTTGATGAAATACTCGCGGGAGACTTTACGGGACGATCGAGTTTTATTGTATATATGTACGTCGAGATACACTGAGGAGAGAATCAACCGCGTGTTCGATCATTATCCGGTCGCGTGATGCCATTCATGCGGGACACACTCATTCATTCGCGTAAGTTATATACGCTGATGTACGACTTTCTTTCCTTCGTCTCTTTGTTTACGTTTTGCGGGACTGAGAGGTTCGTTTGTGTTTCTTTGTCGGTTGTAATGTCAGTTAATTTTTAAAGCGGTTTCAGAGCATGATGAGATATATGGGTGTATATATTGATTAATTTAATGGATTTGAATTTTCAGAGCCAGTTTGGTATTGACTGCGTGATTATATATTTACATATACTAATCTCTGGTGTTTAATGATCGATTATTCAAACAATCTATATAAGAAAATTTGAATTACTACTTCCTTTGTTCCACCATTATTTATTTCAATTTTTGAAGGCAATTCTTACACAGTTTTGAAACCCTTTCACGGTTTCACGGTCGTCAATGTGCTGACGTAAAAATTGCATATATACCTCTCAATCGTTAAATACGATTTATCGGTTTCTGAATCAGAACAAAAAAAAATCGTAATGTGTATTTAAGTAATTGATCGACATACTTGCTTAAGTAGCCTGTCGAATTAGGAATCTTAATTTGAGAATCCTAATGACAAATTGCTCGCAAAAAAAAAAAATTAAATCCAATCCTATATCTTTAACAAACATTTATAAGCATAAGAGAAAAAAAATTTGCTCACACCATACGCAATACCTAAACTTGATTGCACTTTATTTAAATATTCATTCACTTCCAAGTATACTGTCGAACTTATGTCGGACTTTTAAATAAATACCTCAAAAAACTTCCTTTTTTGCATCTCTAAAAGCAATTATATAATTACGCGCGCAGTGCACTATAACCGCTTCTCGAATTTACGATGAGCTCGTTTAATCTGAATTTTTCAATGCTCGCTGGGTGACCTTGTCAAGCATCTATTGTTGCGACTATATAGCTTGGGTCTACGGGGGGTTCATTCACTAGGTTTCTGACGTATACGAGTATGTGTTTTTTTTACTTTACGTATAGTCTGGGAAAATGAATTATGCATTTTTGTGTCAACTTGAAATTGCCCTACCTATAATAAAAAACGCTATAATTAAAACGATAACTTTATATTGAAGCGCTTTTTTTGGTCAGAAATTTTTTGCTTCTCTTTTTATATTCGAACTCGTATTTCTTATACCATTCAAATGAGCTTCTCTTATATTTATATCACTATATACTAATCCCTGATGTAGTTTTTAACGATCGATATATAATAGTTGTAATTTCATTTAATCACTATTACACAGCTATATTATATCTTTTGCTTGTTGCATTTGTAGTACAACACTTGTAATACATTATCATTTAAATATCTATCGAGTTAACATGCAGTTTATCACCACTACCACAGACAACATCAGGATTCTATTACCTGAGTACCTTTATCTCGTTCTCATACGCGCGTATATACTTTTTTTTCATCATCGTTATATCAATCTCACGTGCAGCATCGCCACGTTACTTCGCCTACATAATTTTATATATGCGTTGAGTTTTATCATCCGATTACCTTTTTCACACTTAAAATCTTTTCCTCAATAAAAATCGTTTCGTGTATTAATTAATCACACCCATGTAATCTTCGCACAAATTAAAATAACCCAATACGTCATGTATGTCAGCACTCAGCAGCGAAATAAGGCATATAAATCTTAAAGAACTGCAATTTTATTTCAAAAACGTAATGAAGAAAGTATATGGCATTGCGGAAAGCCTTCGCGCTCGCTTGGACATTCACATGCTCTTACATTGTTAGTATATAGGTGTAGTTCAACTCGTCTGTTTTTGCCGATATATCGGCGTGACTTCTCCGCACGCGAGGACCTTGTCATTTTTCCGGTTCGTTTTTCGTTCCGGATTCGGGGATTTTTGGGGCTCTTTTTTCACAAGTACCTATAATACTTGCGCACGAAACGTGCGTGTGATCGCTTTGAATTGGTGGAATTGTTTATTTTGCTATCACGTGCCAAGGCATTTGTAGTTTTGATTATAAATTATAAAACGTATACTAGAGAAAAATGGAATTGCTTATAGTATCATCGGGATATCTTATAACTTTGAATCAATTTTATACAACTTTCAAGAGTATAATCAGTCGAGTTGCTCTTGCGTAGTTACTTATTTGTGCATTGCAAAAAGCAAGAATTTAAAAAAGAATTTTTAATGTTTTATGGAGTCAAGTAAGAACATCGTTTATCATGCAGTAAATGCTATGATAGAAAAGCAGGACACTTTTGCAAAGTTGTAATTAAAGTTGTAATTATTTACATCGAAAGAATTTCTAGTATAATGGAACTAAAATATGGAACGAGCTGAGCATACATTTAAACAAAAATAATAGTAGTAATTATTAATTTTTATCATTTTTTTTAGAATCAAATCACGTTATAAAGTTTGAGGATATACAGAATATATGTATACATGATTCAAATATTCATAGAAAAGTGTAATGCGATATAATATGTAAAGAAAAAATAGATAAGAAACTTGTAATCACCTACTACAAGAAAAAAATGTATAATAAATTCAATACCAAGAAAATGTATGTACGTTTAGTATATTAGAAAAAAGTCGATATAACTATGATTACGTGTGTGTTATTATATTTAGGTATAAATGTAAACGACTAAATGTAATAAACATACATGTTATTGTACAATTATAATACGTTCTAGAACTTTGTTGTTATATTTACAAAAGAATATACAATCAAAATAATTGTAAGCTTAATTGTCTTTTTGAAAAAATGGAAATGTTAAACGATTTTAACGATAACGTGCACATAGGAGAAAAAAGTTTAAATTGTGATAATATGTCAGTATGCATATATTAATTTTACGAAGTGTGTAAAAAGATCGTGGATAAGTAATAGATATTTAAGCACATTGATTATTGACGGAAGAAAACAAAAAGTAATTGTTTTAAACTTATCCAAGCATATTTAATATAATGAAATAGTTTCTAAAACGATTGTATATTAATTTTTCAGTAGAAAAAAAAAAATATTTTTGACAACCTACAGCATTTGTGGATCAGAAAAAGTTCATTGTCCAGGACGTTAAAGACAATGATAGGTAAGCCTTTTCTATTCCGCTTATTATATTTGGTACAGATTTTTTTATTGCATCTATGAATTAATCTAAGAATAGAAGGTTATTTTTTTGTAAGAAACAAAAACAAGCGTTACAAATAAGGTTTACAGTTCAAATATTATGAAACACGTATTACCTATATGATATTTTTTATAAAGAAAAACTTTTGTTCTAATCAATACAGTTCGGTTGATGCAAAATTATAAAAATAAACGAATAATTTAGTTTTCATTATATTATCATATATTTTCAAAATCTATGTAAACATTGCTCATATAATGTATAAATTCTGCCTTATAAATAATTTTTATATTAAACTGCACGTAATAAATTACGTAGACTTTAACAATTCAACAACTCACGTTTAACAAAGTGTCATTCAAAAATCTTATAAAACTTCATTTTTCACATTGCATTTTATCGTCTACAAATAAGTAATCTACTTTAAATTTAATAGTACTTTTTTAACGAAATTCTTATACTACGTTTTTAACTAAACATTTAAAAACTTGTTTATAACAATTATTTACCGAAACACCATTTAACTTTTGAACAATTTTGTGATAACAGTAATAACATGATTTTGTTCACATCAATGACTAATTTTTCTTTGGAAAAACGCTGCTATGAAAAAAGAGGAAATAGTTTAATCTTAACTAATCGCATAAATGCAGATTAAACAGATATCACAAAAGCGATGGAAGTAGAAAGCAGTAAATATAAAAGTGAACTTTTCAAATTAGTTGGTGAACATATAAGTATTAGTGTAGAATCTAAGTAAAATATATTAATTATACATAATTTATCTTTGCCAGGCTCAAACTAAAAAAAAATCACTTCTTACTCTTTAGTCCCATAAAAATACCTTACTTAATGGAATACTTAGTATAAAATATATCTTATTTTCAATCTTTGATTGACTTTTGCATAGTACAACTCAACTCCTTGTTTAAAACTATTTGGATCATTGATTTTTTCAACATGTCTAATTTGTGACAGTTATATTTAGGCGAACTATTTTGATAAACTCAAACAGAAAAATGTTAAGCCTCACTTTTAGTGTGATCCCGAACACCTTAGCAGTGCAAGAATGGTTTTCTAAAGATTAAATTTTCCGAAACGTGTTAGTTAATGAGATTCTCAAGTTTTTTTGTGTAACTTGCAAATTCTGATTTGAGACATGTTAAATTTTGTCATTTTTGTTCGAAAAGTTTCGTTTGTTTGAAAGTTTATCTTTAACAGTCTTTTGATTCAATATCAACTTTTAAACCGTATATCAGCCAAAGTAGGCACCACAATTAGAGCAACGTCGATTTTTCAATAGCAAGCAACAAAGGATTCCAAGGGGGAAAAAGAAGATAGCACAGAAAATCCCTAAACAAGTGTAGTCGTCCTCCAATACTCCAACCTGAAATATTACATACAAATTTTCATTATAATATTCAGTGATTATGCAAGTAGTACTTATTAATTAACTGTAATTCATATGTTACCCGACATGCTGGACAGGCACCAACAAGGATGATTTCAGGAACAATCACTGTTGTGGAATGTGTCGCGCCATAGTTGCTTGGTTGAAAACTCTGTTGGTACTGAGGATCCGATGTGGTATAATATCCAGGTGGTGGTTGCCATGATGGAGTTGCTGCAAACATAAATAAATTTTTTGTAATACTATAACTAATTGTTATTTGTTTAAATAGAAGTCTAACCAGTCAATAATATGTTCTCTATCTAGTCAGAAATCAAAAAGAACATGAGTCATATATCAAAGTGACCATCTACAACAAGCTGCATAATTCAATAGGAGAATTAACAACAAATCCAGTCACCGAGTAATTACCAACAGTTGCATAATCAGTGTTCGCACTAGCCAAGAGAGCAACTTTCAATGGATTACAGTGATTTTTGCAATAAAGTAACTTCAAACCACGTACTCTATAAAACAAGTGTCTCGCGTTACAAGCCTTTAACTTTAAAAAGATTTTGAAGCTAATGGAATTAACCTAAAAAGCTCGCAAGCCTCACAGCTTTTCTTCGATACAAGTGCATCCGTCTCGAATTTATTATCGCAAATTGCGTCAGACAAATTATACGTCCCAGATCCGGGCGACAACAAACATACTTATAGCTTTGAGTCAGCAGCGAAGCCAAGTCACGGCACGTCATCGTATCCCGAAAAACTGATCGACTCTCTGACGACGTAAACAAACGCGGTTATCGTCGCAAAAAAAAAAAAATTAAAACAAACGGAGCAAGTGATATTGTCGTGACCTAACCTCACTTTTTCATTTAAGCAGGAGAAACAGGTCATTCTACTAACCTTGCGGAGGTGGAGGTGGCGGTGGAGGCGTTGGTGTGTAGGGCGGTGGCTTGTCTCCTTGCTGATGTAGCAACGAGTTCTTCTCCATAATCCTTTGGTTTGTTATTGCTGTGATTCTTGACGAAAAAATCCCCTTTTCTTCTTTAGCGATAGCGACGCAGTTGCTCCGAAAGTGTCTACGGACCAGCTGATCGGTAGCAGATGACGAGGAGATGGAAAAGGAAAGAGGAATGGTCGTAGATGACGAATCATCTTATCTTTATCTTATTAAACTACGCAACTCGCCCAAAGGGGTCGCTGGGATGTAGTTGAGCGTATGGCGGGAAATTTAAAATATTCTTTTTCAATATACTTTAAATTTGGTATCAAAAAAAAAAAAAAAAATCAATTAGAAATTACTTTATGTCTATCATAGAATAAGTGTTTGAAGAAAAAAAAACAGGATTTGCTTGCTTGCTCCCAATTGTGGCTGTACCTCACTTTAACGATATACATACGTACATAACCAGCTTTGATCTTCAAACCTGCTACTCGTGCAATGAAAAAAAAAGATACTTATAACATGACGTTTCGCGTTGCGTCGCGAATCCAGTCTCTTATCTCTATTAGCGCGTCTTTTTCCAGAACGTATCGTCACACTGTCAACTGATGTCTTATCGTATCTGCTTCATTGCCGCCGAGAGTAAAGCACGCGTCCTATCGCGCATAATTGAGCTAAGCCGTTTGCAAATATAAATTTCAATTTCGTAATTTCTTTTTTATCTCTGTTCACTCGATTAAAAGAAGTATGTATATGCGTCTTCTGTACTTTCCCTCATAAATCATTGGAATGACAGTTCCATATACCACTTTTTTTTGCACAGCTATATATTTATATATAGAAACGTGTGGCATATGAGTAATATATATGTTATCGAAGGGAAAAAATCTCTTTATCGTTCTTTTATTAGGGCAATGATTGAAACGACCGAATGAAAATCAATTATCGCTGCTCGCCTTATCCCAATATATATACCCAGCTTATACAAAAGGCTATAAGCGAATCCTTTCGTAACTGCGCATATCGGTTAATAAAGTCGTCGTGCTCGACTCGTCTCGATGAAGAGAGAAAAAAAAACACATGTCTTAATGGATTAACACGCTAATTCGCTTTTATTTTTGCGGGGGACGCCGCCGCAACGGCTGACCTAGAAAAGTCTCAGCCGATATAATCGATTGCTCTTCGTCTTTTTATATACGCTGGAATTCGTTATTTTTCTATTAAGCTGCCGTCGTTCAAACTCAAAAATAATCGTGCGATTATGCGCGTATAGAAAAGATTATTGAGGGAACAGCTGTTCTCTGTTATGTGTGTACTATTGTCTCTCTATATATATACAGCTACGACTCCGTCTAGTCTCTGTCAACACTTTTGTCTGTAACCACTTATCTATATATCTCTCCTGCACATGTGTATATCTCAACACATTTCCTATATACATACATATATCTCGATACAGGGATGAAAGAACGCCGGCCGATTTCGCGACGCCATATCGTTCCCTTGACCCAGTTTTAATTCTCTCGAGTCGCTGGCCCCCAAGTCATCGCACTCTCTGGCGCGCAATGCCAAATCGCGAATATATATAACGACTCTCTCGTTTGTGTGCTGGGTATATTTTTGCCCTGTGACATTTTTTTTTTTTTTTTTGGAGGTCTGTGTTGCAGCGACCGAAGTGCTTGGTTTTTTTAGATTCGGAGATTCGGAGATTTATTTTGGGAGTGGAAAGTTTGAGGGGAAGGTTGCTGAGTTTTTGCGAAAAGCTGGTTTGGAGCGAATTTTTTTTTTTTCGATTATTTGTTGTGTGGAAGTAGGAGGTAGCTTTGGGTGTGGATTGTTCTGTGGAAGGTCAGCTCTTTTGATCGGTTGGAATTCAAAGCTCTTTTATTCCTTAAAATTCATCATTTTCTTGCTCAGTTTTAACTTGTATATTATAACTACTTAAGCATCAAACCAGTTTGTAATTTCTCTAGTTAGATACTATATTTCAACGTTAATTTGTTATACAAAAAAATATATTTATCACAGTTCCAGCTATAGGTGTCTGGTTAGTCCCCGAATTTTCCACTTTAGAACTATAAAATGATTAATTATCAAAGTTCGTCAATGATTAGATAGATCTTTTGATAAAAATCTTAATAAAATCATCAGCCGCAACCACTCGTGAAGTTTCCGGTAAAACAGAAATGTAATAAATAACTCTTGTCACCGGTTTCAGTCTGCAGCAATTTTAACGCTAAACTTTTACCTTTTTATCTTATGAATCAAGTATTAAAATTCTATTGCAACTATATCACGCGCTTTACTGAAATCGTTGCCCGCGCATTTCAAAAGAGAAGCACGCGGTACACCTGACGCGAATCCGCAAATTACGCCTGTGACGCAACCTCGCTACAGCGAGCAGACTCGATGACATTCTTTCGCTCTCTCTTTCATGCTCGCTTTGATTACTTTTCTCGATTTTTCTTCCTTTTCACGATTCTTATATAGCTCTTTTGAAAAAGGAGTTTTTAAACGTGTTTTGATAGACTCAATTCTTATTTAGGGCCATTATAGGGGAATACTTAAAAGCAACTAATTTTTACTTAGTTTTTTTCATTTAGTACTTCATTATAATTATGCGTAAGAGAAACCTATAGTACCTGACTTTCATTTGGTTTTTCACAGCCGCTTGTTCTTTTCAATTTTATCAATGTATTCTTCGCGCTCTTACATTCCTAATCTTCTGAAATACTCGGGCTTCAGTTAGGGTAAGGTATCGTTTCTCGTTCACATACTTTTTTGCTTAAAATATAACTCCAGGGTACAGAAACCTAGTACCTAATTTTGACATGGTTTTTCTTCCCCATAATTTTCTCTAAAGCGTTCGTCGGACTTTCATTAAAAATTCTTTGGATATTTAACACTTAAGGAAAACGTAGTACCTTATTTTAACTTACTTTTTACTTCTCACACATTCTTTTATACTCGCATACTTTTCCTTAATTTGTTCGTTCTGCTTTTGTTGAAAATTCTTTGATACTCAATATTTAATCAGGGAAAGAAAAACCTAGTACCTATAATTTTTAATTTTTTGTCCGTCATAATTTTCCTGTTTCTTAAACTATGTCTCTATCTATTATTCTATCCTCCTTGTATTTCTTCGCAGGTGTACTAATTTTGTTATAGTATAATTTTCATAAAGAACTATAAGGGAAAGCCAGTGCCCAATTTTTTCCTCCTGATATTTTCGATATATTCTTATAATATCTGTTTCAATTTCACAAAAATTACTTTGTCTCTATTACTATACTTTCATCCTCACTCAGACTCAGCAACAAAAGCTGTTATTTACTACTTCACGTTTCATGCTCTCTTACACTTAAGACACACTCGAAACTCGAAAAGAATTCAATCCTATCGGCGGTCTGTCCTTTTGTCTCCATTCACAGCATTCTCTCGACCTTTCCTTTATCTCCTTATCTCTCATTGTCTTTTTGCTCATTTATCGCCATTCTTTATCTATCGCTATCTTGCCCAGCTTATAAGTTTTACAGGCAATCACACTCTCGGTCTATAGTTGCTTTATTCTTTGTTTTACGCGCTCTCCTTTTCTCTTTTTCCATCTCTTTGTCAGTCTCAGCTTTATCGCGCATATTTTCTAAATTATTAAGTCAAACACGCGCACGTTTCTTTCGCGCTTTTCGAGATTTGTCACACCCTCTCTGTGTTATTTCTATTCTTTTGTTATATATACTCGTTATATATATATATATATCATTTGACTTCCTTTTTCTGTCTCCTTACCTAACTTGTCAATATTGTTTTCTTTCAGTTCCAGCAAATTGGTTTTGTAATTACTGAAAAACGTATATACCTATATTAACCAATTTCGTTATTTTGTAACCTTCATAATTGTGTTTACATGCTGTGTATACACGTACATATAATTCTTCTCGCTGAAACTAATCCTTTTCGTACTAATTATCAGAAATATTTTTCGCATCATTCACCGAAACTCATACGCAATTGCATACGACTGATACCGCCGCTCTGCATCAACGTAATTTTGACGTAATTATATCAACATTTTTATCTTTTAAACTTTTTTTCCTCCTTTAATCATGCTCTTTTAGTTTTTAAGTTTGTATACACCCAACACCTTCACACTACAAATACCTTAGTTTATCATTTTACTCTCATAATGTTTATATACCAATTAAAATTTATCATTTCTTTTTTTCAGAAACTTAACGAGTCACAAATTCAGGATCATCTCTATTGCAGCCTACCTAGATTAGATCGACAACACGATCGAATCTTATGCCAATAAAAAACGTTTTTCAAAAATCACTAACACCAGAAAATCAATAAAAAAAGCACTCTCAATAATACGCAAAGCTCGTCAACGAGTATCGAAAAAAAAAAATTCACGCGCACTCCACCTCCGCATTATTCTCCTAATCTTGCCGAATAACTTCACTCGAAAAACCACTATACAATACACATATTTACACACATTAGTATAAAAGCAAAAAGAATCAATCCGATATCTCACGTACGATCTTCCAATCCGCACGTATACGCATATATATGTATTATATATACTCGTTGTGGCACATGGTTCACTCTCTCGCGACACAGTCACACAGTCAGAGACGCACACTACATCAGAGACAGCAGCAGCGGCCTCTTACTCGCCGCCTAGCCGTAAAACGCAATCTCGCGGCGGCTGGTCTGGCAGTCGACGTAAAAAGTCTCCGGCGCGATGACACTCGGTCCGTGCTGCGCCGCTGAGTTAGGTACGCAGCAATTCTGATCGGTAGTAGTGCGCGCAGTCTGTGTGATCGGTATTTTTATTTTATATCATATATATATATGTACAATACAGTGATCGGTTTCTTGCTTTTTTATTTCTGTGTATTGTGATCGGTATGTAGTTGTAGTACGTGTGTGTGTGTACACAGTGCGAGGAAATCGGTAAGTGCGTTTTTAGGAAAAAGGGATGAGTGTGTCGATCTTTTTTAGAGTAAACAAGTTTTTCTTTATTTATCGTCAATGGGTTTCTTCTCGAACGTTAAGTGCGCTGCATTTTTTTAAATGGAAATCGAAAGAATGTCGTGCTGATGATGCGCGTGACGTTTAGAAGAAAGAAAATAAATACATCGCGCGAGAGAGAAAGAGACTATAGTAAACAGCGGTGCAGAAGTGTATGTGTGTTTCTATAGTGTTATGTACGAACGGCTGAGCTTTGGAATTTTGCAAGAACCTCGTGTAATAGTGAAATCTCAAAAGCGAACGTGGAATCGATATATATAGGGATACGGTGAAAAAAGGAAATCGAGCGAGGCAGTATATATATGTGTGTAGCTATGTAGTCGTGTGCCGTCATTATTTTCATTATTTTCCAAACTCGCGCGCGCGACTAATGAGGCAACGTTTCGTTTTCACTCATAATCTACTCCTCACGATGCGAGAGAACACAATTAGCATTCTACGAGTCGGTAATTCGAATTTGTGAGAAAAGTCAAGCTTGCTATACACTGTATAGTGTCGTAATGTCGTCAAAACTCTCCGTTTATAGCTGTGCACTAATTCCTATATTTTTTTATTCAATTTGTTGTATTGACTTAGGTAACCAGTTGCGCGTGCCTGATCAGTTCCGGAATTTTCCACTGTATCTATTACCATTCTCACTCTATACTTATAAATTACATTTTATATATTATTCGCACTTAGTATCATAGTCATCGAAGATGCACGTGCAAAATTTACATTTTTGAAAATTTTTATGCAATAATAACATCGACTCTCTACACTCATCATCAATTACTGCAAGCGCACAATTTGAATTACATTCATTAATAATCAGCGGCTCAATCATCAGTGATTTTTACTTTTTTTTTGTTTTTAAATGCGCATGCTCGAAAATATAGAGACGAAAAAGGCTTTTATCAAGTGTGGAAACGGACTATACACATTTATGTAGCAGCGGATAAGAAGTTTAGCAAGAAGCGAAAAACGCGAGGAGTAAGAAGAGACAAGTATAGATAAAGAAAGTCGAGACAAGAGATGGTGACGCGTATAATATGTGAGGATAACGTGAATGAGTGTGTAAATTTTTGCTGATTCCGAAAACCAGACGATCAAATGAGTAGCTTACGAATATTTTGCAAAGAACAACATTTTTAATTTCGAAAAAATAAAAAAAAGACGTTTCATGTCTGGAGCAAAATCAGCGTAACAGTAGTCGACGTCGTGCTTATTATTATATGCATAAAAAGCTGGAATTATCTGCCACAACTATATAACAGAAAATTAGTTAGCCAACCTGGTATATATATATGTAATTGTGAAAATAATCATCTCTTCTAAGAATGAACTCTTCCTGCAATTGCTTTGTGAAAACATTAACAGCCAAATAATAAGGCGACAAAAATTTTCCACAGAAAGTGAGAAAAGAGACAAATCAATCAGATCAAAGGCTTATACGTATAGCAGACCCATAAAACGCAGCTTATAAATACCCGCACCATCTCTGGTCAAAATCAAGCTACGCTCGAGGCGCGATTCGCGCGATTAAAGAAAAACACACACACAGACTCCGCGAATAAGCTGCAAAAAGCGCGGAATGCGCGCGCGCGCACCTTTTTTCCATCATCATCTCTCGCAGCTTTTAAAAATACAAGCGCGCGCTTTTTTTCCCGAATTCGATTTATATTATCGGTTTCGCGTAAGAAGTATGTACTTGGCTATAACTAAAAAACTCTTTTGTTTTTCCCGCGCAAATGAATATAACGTTCTGGCGAAAAGCTTCTCATATTATAGGGACTATGAATCGCTTGATTCTAAATTGAAGCTTGAAAAGAAGAAAAACAATTATCCATTGGACAGCCGATAAATCGAGCCGGACGAATCAATAGACTTAACAAGTTAATTTTTCTAAATGGCTCTGTTTACCTCGGCAAAAAGAAAACAAAACAAAACTCGCGTGTCGCAGCGACGACAAATACTATATATGCAGCCGCTGTGTGTTATGAAAATAGAAAGACAGAGAGAGACCGTTCGCATATACTGTAAACAAAGGCTTTAAACGTCGGCGTAACTCGTGAATCATGAATAAAAGACGCGACTCGCGCGGCGTAAAATAATTTTACATAAGAGAGTCTCGATGTCGGAAGATACGCCGCAGACTACTTTTTACGACGATTTTGTGTGTATAACGAAGCTGGATATATATATACCGTGTTCCGCGAGTCAAGTGGAAAGATCCTGAAATCTTCGGTCCTCTCGAATATTATTATATATCTTACGCAACGGATGTGTATTATGGTCAGGACTATACCTGGTATATATCTTGCGCAAAGTGTCTTGGAACAATTAGTAATTGTAAGTAATTTTCAATCCTTGTTTTTTGCGGGAGAGAAAAGAGAAAAATACATAATGATATCGCGGAGAGATACTTTCGAAACTCTGCACCTGAAACTCGCCCAAAGCTCGGGAGGTTTTTTGTTTTGTTTTCTTTTTTTTCGCTCTGCGGGACAGCTGCTGCACCTGCGCGACGGGAATTTGGCACTCTCGAGAGCACTTATGCGAATGCTGCTGCTACTTTGGGTTTTATGTGACCAGCTGACTGTGTGATTTTTATTTTGTCTTTTGTTTTGGTTAAATAGGGATCTACGACAATATTTTCGATAATTCATCTTCGTTTATTGTGTTTATACGGTTTTCGTAAACTCGTTAATATACTTTAAACTCACTCACTCACTCTAAATTTTTTATTCGAAATTTCAATATATAGGTATATCTATATACTTGTCAGTTTTCTGACGCCGTCCAGTATCAAATATTACACACTGACATTCCTCTGTGATAACTTATTCTCCTTGCATAAGTTATATCACGCATATTTTTCACATTGCACACCTAAATTCACACGCAATTGCTTTGGAGATTCCACCTGGCCGCACGTAATTTTGCCGTAATTATATAAATACGGGAATTATTCGAACATTCTTCTCCTTACACTCTCGCTTCTCTCGACTTTTCTGAATTTAAAAGGAAATTTCTCCAGTTTTATAATAGTTTTGATTATTAATTTGAAACCCATGATTCTTCATATTGGATTTAAAGTATTTAATTTGCTAACAAACAAGTATTATGTGTATAATAGGTGTTTCAAAAATGCAAACAAGAGCAATATCGAAAACATGCTGTAAATTTAAGCGCAAAATTTATATTACACTGTGTAACTATACATTGATAAAAGTATTGCAATTCTGTAGTGTAACTATACATTGATAAAAAGTATTGCAAAAATAATCTGTATAATTATATTCTAGGGCTATTATATGTGTTCGGTGATTAACGGTTAACCTTATTTATACAAATAAAGATTGCAAAATTGTAGTAATTTTTAAAAAGAATATTCAGGGTTCGGGCAGAATAAATCTATCGTGTCTATACACACTATTGTAAAATTCATTACAAAAGCCACACGTGTAACGTGGCTGGATTTTTAACAGCAGAAAATAATATGATTTCGAAACAAGAGGTTTCACGCGTAACCCAATTTCGATCCTTCTGTCTCTTTTTTTCGTATTATTTTCTCTCTCCCGCGAGGAATAATTTAAGAGTGGCCCGCGTGATATTTGATAGCCAATAATAGTGTGAGTGAGTTTGTGTGTGAAAAAAAAAAGAAAAAAATAACTCGTGTTTCATCGATACTCGCAATTACTTTTTTCTTTTAAAAAATGTCTGTTTTTTCTTGTTTCAGGAGGAATTCGGAAATCAGAGTTGCAACTCTGTGGAAGAGATTCAATGGAATTTGAAGGTTTTCGAAGTGTTGGGAAAATAGAAGTTGGTTTTGTGAAACTATAAAAGTTCTGTGATCAGCATTCTCTGTTTACCTACAAATACTGTGATATTTGCAATCTAAAATTAGTGCAATACTTAATACACACACAGATGAGGATATAAACTTATGAAACACTTAATCCACAGATTAAAAAACAGTGCAATCGTTCAAAAGATAAAATCTTTGCAATAAAAGTCATAAATTTCGATCGATTAAGCTGCAGTGTATAAATTCTGAATCACCTCGTCGAGGAAGCGCAGATATCGTCGCGAGCCTCGGGAAATCGTAAGGGCGAGTCATCATCATCGCAATCATCGAGTCAAGTTTTCAGAGGACTTCACGAGGAAGAAAAATAATTTCTTTTATAGTAATGCTAATTATATGCGAGCGAATTATCGTAAGCGATAATCCGCGGAACTAATGGGAAATCCATGTCATCCGTCAGGGGCAGGTTTAGCTTTTCGAATGACGATGGAGACGAGCTACAGTCAAGCTTGCGGTCTCTCTTCAATGGTGAGTGTGAAAAATTGATATTTTCATTGGGTTATGGCAATGATAACGGTTTTTGAGCGTTACGCTTCATCAAAGTACCTATACGCTTTCTTTTTTGTATGTATCATCAATATATTATCGCAGACTAGTCTCTTTTTCCATATTGACTTTTCTAACGATTTTCGTAGACTTTTTTTTTATCCTGAGGTTCCGCTATCTGACCTTTTTCTATACATCAATTTTTCTACTGATTTTCCTCCGCAGTATTTAAGAAAGAATTTTTCCTTATTTTCAATGTGTGTTTCTTTTGGGTTTTAATACATTTTTCATGTTTATACAATATGTATTATTTAATTTCTGTTTCTTTCATTTTAATGTTTCAACTTTTTTTAACCTATATTCTCTTATACTTGTTCCTGAACCACCTATCAGCATTTTTATCGTATTTTTTTCTTATAATAATATCATTTTCTATCTTTTTGTTCTTCATTCAATACTCATTTCCACAATCTTAAAATATCTGCCGCATTTTTTATTTATTTCGCTCAATCTCAAATTTATTTTCCAACAAGTGCGCCCTGATGAGAATATATTGTAAATTTCCTACCATTTTGAACATAAATTTCAAGAAAGAAAATTTTTTGTTTTTGGGAATAAGGGAGGCCCCAACCTGCGCCTCTCTTTAGTGAGATATCATCCATTTTTTATTCGTTGGCCGTAAGCTTCACTATAGTAAACATTGATATTTTACTATGAGTAAAACGTACTTCCAACTCGTATATCTCTCCTTCTCCTACAGGGGATAAAAAATGTATCTAAAAGAAATCATTATTTAGTTAATTTAACGTATAAAATAGAGAATAATTCCTGCTTTACGACGTAGATACTTAATCTTATCGATATAGTATACTACAATTTAAAAATTCTATAAATAATAATTGTATATATAATGTTATATTTTGTAGTCTGAATTCTTAAACTGCGTTTTGATTCTGTTATCTTTAGTATTTCCAGATGCAAGGGTGCATTCTCTGTTTGATATCTTTTATTTTGTACTCTATATTTATATTAATGGTATATCTATTACTATTTGCATGACAGGTTCTTATTTATTAAAATTTCATCTTTCGACCTACTATACTTTTAAAAATATAGCATCCCATGTACATACAATTTCAGTGATTGTCAATGATAGAAATTACTAGCTGTTCACCTTTTATTCTTTCCATAAAGAATAGCCAGTGTATAAATTGCTATCTTCTACTTTTTTCTCTTTTCATAATTTTTTACTCCCTTTTATCCAGAAACTATATATAAATATTTTATGAATACTTAATAAGGCGATGGCAATAAATAGTACATTGACATTTCAATTAACCTTCAGTATAATAAGTATACGTTTAGTATACGTCATTAACGCTATTATTCATTATTCTTATTGTTTATTTAACGTATGCACTTTTTGAATTCTCCTTTGTCTCTCACGCATCAATCCCATTTTAATACTCACAAAACTAACCATCAATATTATTCGTATTGTCTACAATATTTTCGAAATTCTGAATAATCGACCTCGTCACTAAAAGAAAATGCAGCGTACACATCACCTTCGAAAATCAAGACTTATCGCATGCCAAAGCACGGGATAAAAAGTGAATTAATTTCAATCACGCATGCGATCAAGATTCAAGGCGTAAAACCTTACGTATATATAGGTACTCTTGCATTTATATAAGACAATGGCTTACGAAAATGTCGACCTACGTGCTTCGTGTGGCAAATTCAAATGACTTCCAATGGGTATTTCAAAAGTATTCGAAATATCACGGTTTCTAACAAGTCTAAATTCAAGCAGCTAACACTTGCTATACATTCTAATCGATCCTCTTCATCCATACAAACTTTCCTGTCCACCGTATACAATTAACTTACATCACACCGGCTTTTCCGTATGCCAAAAACAAACTCTAGCCATTATTACAGAGACCCGAGACATTGGGAAATTCTGAAATCGAACTGCATCAGTAACTCGTATATGCGCGTAAAGAAGCGTCGTGAGTGGAATTGGGCCAGTGGCGACGACGCGTCGCGTCGCATTGCGCGCGACTCAAATTAAAAGGCCTTTTTTACTATCACTTCCAAACGAATGTGGCACATGGTTAGTATGTGTGTGCGGCGCGCGCTCGGAAAAATTCATCGAGAACTCGAATCGCGACTATTTTTATGTGAGCGCGTGTGGTTTTTATACGACGTTGGGAGGACGTGCGCGCGCTTGAGGCCGATTTGGAAAAACTTGCTATTTATTGAGCATCGCGCGCAGTTTGTGCGGTTTCCATTGGACTTATTGGATTTTAACTATGCTGAGTTTGTGTAAGAGATGATCTGAGCTTACTAAGAATAATTAACGCGTAAAAATGATTATTGCTATCCTTGATATTAACTTATGTTTAGTTCATGTATACCCTTACAAATTTCTAAGAATAAGAATTTTTGAATGTTTTTAATGCTCACGTATATTATTGTATGTATAGGGTTCGCTTATTTTGTATTCTTATTTGTTCATTCGAGCATTCAGTAGGGAGACTCAAAGGCGCGTCTCGTTTTCCTCAATTAACCTAGACTTATCTGTAGCTTGCTTCGGCACGTTTTCTTGTTTACTCTCAATTGGACAATTATGTTCGACCAATTTACCATCTTTAGCTTGTCAATTCCTAACTGTCTTTTTTAACCTTAACGTAATTTTTGTAGCGTCACTTTGATTCTTAATTTATTTATATGGTATCATAATATGAATTCATCGAAATATATGTTTCAATAGATATTAATCTGTAATTGTTTCTTGATATTCTAGAACTTTTATGTGCTCTACTCCTCTCTGTCGTTTGCAAAAATTAACTATAAACTACTTGTTAATACCACCATTTTTTTAAAAAACCAATATCTTCCATCATCTTGCTTCAATGTAGGTAAGGTAATCAGTACCTTATGTCCTTTAATAAAAATTAATTTTAAATTGGGGTATGGGGGCTAAAAGTATTTCTAATTCCATATACTTATGTTTTAACATTTTACTTTCGATTTCGTTTTCATAAAACATGATAAACTATTTGCATTATCCCTGTTTAATCATATGCGTTACCAAGTTTTAGTTCCGCACGATTTGACTATCTAATGTATATTAAAATTAACTAAAGAAATAATTTATTTGCTTGATATTTCTCAATTTTTAGAAAAAAATATCAAAATATATTTCCCCTACACGCTTGGATATAAAACTAACGATCTCTTTACAATATAATTTTTTACAAGCTCTCATGCTTGGGTTGTGGGAGTTAAAAGTAATATTTTTTTATGTTCCAATCTTAATTTCGTTAACAGAAATTATCTTAAAATGCGTTTTGTACCATGCTTGTCTTAAAACCTCAATTTTCTGGGAGCTTGACAGAAGTTTACTTTGTACTTATGCAAAAAACTATTATTCTCTTACTATGTATAGCTCGTTGTTGACAGTCATTTATCTCTTTTATTTGCAAACATTAACTATGAACTACATATTTGAATGTTAAGGTCTCTTTGAGAAAGAATTCTGCTATTTCGGTTAGTAGCGGTTTTTTATAGGAGCATGATAATATTTCTGATAAGCTTGGATTCATTTTGCTAATAATTTTTATCATTTACATTTAAAAAATTTCTTATTTTAGGTCAGATGTTTTCTTTTTACTCAATTTTTCATTATCCCTAACACAAAACTTCCGTTACACTTGTTTTGATTTTTTTTTCTTTTTTTTGACAAATATTTTTAATTTTTTACAGGAGCTTTTTTCCATACTTATCCATACTTTAATATTATATAAGATTCATTTTCCAGGGCACGACACTAACGGCAATGATTCTACCAACTCACAAGACGAAAAAAATTACATGGGACACAGAAATTCGATTGAAGATGTGGACGTGCATCAAGTTGTAAGTAAATATTATTTATCTGTATTTTTTTATAAAAGTTTTTATGAATAAGTGTAGGTTGTGCGAGTCTAGAAAATTTTTTTTCAATTCCCTTTTTAGGTATCAGTTATTGATTTCCTGGCAGTATTTTAAATTTTCCTTAAATCTATACAAATTTCAATGAAAGGAAATAAAAAGTTTTTTTTATTCATTATTCTACAATTTCACTTTTTTTTCTCAAGAATAACAGTAATATAATTCAAATCACAATCGTACATCAATATAGTCATACGTGATTTTTTTGCAGACATACTTCTACTCCCAAAAACTGCCTTTATTGTGATTTTATCTGTTATCCGCGTACCCAATCGTATTGCAAGGTTTCTAATAGAAAGTCATGTCTGTCAGAGGTGAACCGCATAATGGGACGAGTATCGCATAAATGTACCTTCTGAAAATAAGTTCAAGGATTCGTTTTCTTTACTTCTGGGGCAAAAGTTTAAATTCGAGCTATCTCTCACTTCTGATCTGTATTGTACTTCGTTCTCTTATTCAGCGCTCGAAAGTCTGGACGAGTTATTCTTACGATTATATCGAGTCATCTGAGTCTTTCCTCATCGTTTCACGAAACGCACGAGATTTAACATTTCTTTTCTTCATCTCTCAGCGAATAAAATTACTTAGTCATGCAACTGTTTCATATTCAAAGTAGATGTTTATATTTTTGCTACTTATTCTAGTTCATAAATTTGTCTTGCGTTTGTTTTTGCAGTTAGTGCTCTGATTTATAAGTAATATTTTTGTGCGGCGTTTAAATACGTTTAAATGTCGCAATTTTGGTTCACTTTGAATAATCGGTTTGTAACATATATTATTAATATCTTTACACTCCATTGATAAACTTATTTTCATCACCCTATGATTCACCATTTTTACTTGTATCTAATTAATGTTTTGTTATCGTTCTTGATCATTTAATTTGTCACAATTAATCCCCACGTATTTATAGAGCTTTTTCAAACTTCTACGCAATCTCTTGGAATATGAATATATTATTTGCGTTCAAGTTTCTCATACCTTTTAACACCCACTATAAAAGTTTATTGCTGTTTCTATAAATCATCAAGCTTAGTCACGTCAAGCCTTTCTTATTTTTCAAGCCTTTCTTATTTTTAGTATTTTATTAGTCGCACTTCCTCTACCTCAAGATTACTAGATTATTTATATTCTATTGATTGTATATCTACTTTAACGTTTGTCAGCATTTTTCTTTCAAAATATGTATTAATTTGTAACAATTATATTTTTGAATTTATAAAATAATTTTATATAATATCTATTTAGCTTATTTACTTGTTTTTATTCTTAGCATTAATTATATAAATGATGAATAAAATTTGAGTTTTACATAAACATAATTTTTAGTTCGGTATCTATTGCCAAAATCTATAGGATTAGTTTAGTTCAGTTATAAACGATCATGGTTTTTTTAATGTTAATGAATAATAATTATCAAAATAAACATTTTTAATTATACATTTTAATATTTTTTTAGAAGGGACCAAGTGATGTCGGGTGCAATTGGCTGACAAGCAGTACAACTCCGGACAATGTCAAAGTAAGACAATAAAAAATAATTTAAAAAATTCATTTATATTACGTTTTCCTCGTATAAAGAAAATAATAGGATAGATAAAGTAGAAGATATGATGGATATAAATAGAATATTAAAAAAATTGTAGTAGTCATACTTTTACTAAAAATGTGCAGCAGATAATGATTGGCTTAATTAAAATTTAATATTATATTAAAGTTCATCAATTTTTAAACCATTAACAAAAGAGAACTGTTCCAATTTTGCATATAAGGTAGTGGTTTAGTAATAATTGATCTTGAAATAGTTCGAAAAATTTATAGATCCGCTAAAAAAATATATTACGATAAACTATTGGCTCAATCGTCTATTAATTATTATAAATATGGTTTTTGTGCTATCGGTATTTATATAGTTGAATATTGTTCGCGTTCCTACTTTGGACCTAAGTAATTTTTTTCGTTCATGTCTACTCTAATAAAATTATATAATAAAATTCATTGCCTATCAATCAAGTTAATTTGCTGTAGTCTAACGTAATAAAAATGTTTTAAGCGGCACAATAAAATTTCATCTATTTCTAGATCACTCTTTATTACTATCACACAACCAATGATATTTAAATTCACTGTTAACTATGAAAAACATGTTCCTGCAGCAAGCATTTATAAAGTAAGTCTCAACCATCAATTTTATTATTCATTTGAAATTCATAGCTTCAAAATTTATTTTTTTTTTACAAACGTAAAAATAATAAAAACTAAATGTTTAAATGTAAAAATTACATTCTTAAAGTTTCAAATTATTTTCTTACAACTACCTTCAAAAATATTAATAGATAACACAAATTTTATTTTTCTATACATCATAACATTTTATTAATAATTTTGAAACTGTTAATAAGATTGCAAGAGCAGAATGGATTAGGATCAAGAATAAATTTATTATTTTCGTTTAGAATGTTGCTCGAGCTAAAAAGAAAAACATCAAAATAAGTTAAAAGTAAATTTTGTAAACGTTTTAGAAGTGAAAAATCAATATTTGTAAGTTCACATGAAAGAAATTTTTCATTGCATAAAAAATTTATGTTTTCGGGCAGTTAAGATAAAAGTCGTTTGCATTAAAAGTATCGTGGTGGCAATAACAATTAGTAAAAACGTGCGAAAGTACGATCAATTTATCGAGGCAGTAAATTATTGTAATAAACTTTTGTGGCTGAATCTAAATTCTTGTCAAAATGATTATACTTTGCTATCGGTATTTTATACATATATATTATGTACGATTCGCGCTCCTACTTTGGACCTGGCTACTTTCAGTTTTCCCCTATCTAAATTCGTAGTCGTAGAGTATTATACTTGTGTTTCATCTAACAAACTACGCCATTGTTTATTACAATAAATACCAAACTCAATACAGTATCGAAATTTCGCACTTTTCCAAATTGTCTAATATTACCGACACGAACTTTTGTTGCAAATATTTTGCAATTGAAAATAATTTATTATTTTACTTATTAAAAAGTTCATATTAATTTTTATGTACAAAATACACAAAAACTGATATTGACATACGTAATTTACTCGAGTATTTCAAATAATTAAGAATTTTAAAGTAGCTATATTGTTTTTAAAATCTTTTATTTGATATAATCCCTTTAATTTATAAAGAGAGAAAGGTTTAGTATAGGATGTAGAAGAAATAAAAAGAGTTAATTTTTTAAATGTATTTACAGATACTATTGGTGTTTCCACGAGATGACAGACAGTCAGAAGTATTGGGACTGGCGAGTGAAAGACTGGGATGGCAAGTTTCAGAAGCGCGAGATGTCGAGGAGGCGCTTGACCTTTTTCAGACTCATAGTCACGATGTCGTGATAATCGACCGGAGAGGACTGCACTGTCAGCCGGCAGACGACATTTGCAGGTTAATATTTTTTTCTTAAAATACTTATGTAAGTAAAGAATTTTAAGTAGTACGAGAATAAAGAAATCATTTTAGAATTTCCAAAGATAATCTACTATTAGTGTATAAAAGAACTAAGAATTTATTCGAAGTAACTAGAATCGATTCTAATTGTTTTTATTGTTTAGAGCCCTGAACAATACACATTATAATCGAACGTCTATAATCGTAGCACTCGTTAAAAGATCGTAAGTATGCAAATCTTTTTTTTAATCACTTATATTTATATCCATAGATAATTTTTATTCTTTTGAAAATGATGAACTTATTATTTTGCAGATTTTTTGTCTCCTCTGATCAAGATGAAATTGCAACTTTGCAAATACTCGATGCTGGTTTTAATAGGGTAAATAATGTTGAGTTAATACTAATCTAAAATTAATGACTCTATAGTTATCTCAATATTCTTGCTAATAAGGCCTAACTTTTTAATATATTCTTTTAAATATTATACTTATATCTTAAATTTATATAATATTCACATGGAATGAATTTAGTATATTTATTTTCTTTCAATTATCATTTTCATATTATGTTTTCTTAATAGACTTTTGCTAATCGATGCTAAATAATCTTTTCAAGCTCCTTTGACTGTCGAATAACCCGATAATCATAGAGTATAGTTTTCAATTTTAGAATAATTGATATAGCTACTATTTTGGTTTTACTTTTAATTACCGTAACTCTAGCCGACTAGTAGTACCTAGACATCTAAAAATTTCTATTAAATTAATTCGCAATTTTCTCAAGGCACTTGTAGAGTGTTCGAGCAAGGAAATGTTAATGAACGAGCTCATTGGGATCTATGCGAACGAGGTACGACCTAAACTGCAGCTGGCAGCCTCTCATTCCCTATATTTGGCTGTACACAGGTGTCGAGACATGGTACACGTAACCAACGATCGACATTTAATTCAGGTATTTTTAATAAGATGCTCCTCTCAGATATTAATTGCCTAAATTTTCAAATATTTATTTGGGCATTTTTCTTGCAGTTCGCGAATGAAGTTAGTGAAAAATTGTTGGGATGGAAACCAGACGATCTACTTAATAAAAATCTCACCGAACTCGTGACGTGCGAAAATTTCACGTTGATGAATCAGCAATTGCAAAAAGGTCGAGAATTTCATGGCAATATGAATTGTAAGAGGAAATCTAATGAGACCATAACTATTAGCTCTAGGATTATACCCTTTTGTGCCTATGGCAGGTAAATACAAAATCATATTATCAGTATAGTAGGTTTTTTTTCTACGCTTCTTTTATCAAAAACAACTTATCATTGATTTCTATTCAGATCATTTTTGACTTAGAAAGCGTTACTGGAAAATCCTTGATATTTTTATTTTCAGCTAATTATTTATACAATTTGCTTTTATATTTTTGTTACAATTTACATTCAATTCGCATCTTTAGTTTGACCTCATTTTTCATACAATTCATGTTTTTAATTTATACTTCTTTTATTTGCAACTTTCTTTAAATTTTATGGAAACTTATTGGATTTGATTTGAGCATATTTTCTTACTTAAAAGTAATTAATTGTTTTATATACCTGCACTTGATTAAACTTAATCAACCGTGACCTATAGCTTGATCAAAATCTCTTATTCGATACTATTTTGTTTATTAGGTCTAATATAAAGTTATTGAGCTGAACTTTTTTCTATTATTCTTACAATTATCATGTTTTTTCTATTAATTTTATTCACCAAACACTGACTGTTTTACTATTTTTTTCTACTGTAGGAGGCCTACGCATTATATTTACATTTATGACACCACGTATTTATTGGAAAACATTGATGTAACATCAGTCCTGCCTAATCCAGTTGCACATTTACATCCTAGAGGAAGTTCGCATTCGTTACGCTCCTTTGATGTTGGATCTATCGGTAGTGATCGTAAGTCAATCTTTCTATTCAATGTATGTATATTCAACCATCTATAACCAATTATTCCTTGATTTATTATCTATTAAATCAAGTTAGGTATGTTAATTTTTCACATCTCTGATTATGTTTAAAAGATATTTTGACTCTTTACAAAATACTATTTTACTAACGATAATATTGAGAAATCGTTTTAGGGCCTATATGTCAATGGGTATACTTGAATTAAAATTAACTGGTTTGCTTAATTATATGACATTTGACGGACTATGAATGGGCCTAATCTTTTATTTTTATTATGTTAGTGTTTTCTATAATCTAGTTATTAGAGTGTTTATACAAATATTTTATTACACAAATCATTTATTTGAAATACTTTTAACTTTATAAAAATGACATAGTTAAAACGTAATAGTTGAGTATATATAGAAACAATTTTAATCTTTATAGTGCAAAGGAGATGCAGCGTGGCAAAAATTCACAATTTACCCCTTGAAGCACCAATAACAAAAGTTATAACGCTCCTGACAACTGCAATGACGGAGGCCGTCAGCCCAGATGTCGCTATGCAAATTGACAAAGTGTGTGAAACAATATGTAAATATATTTTAAAAATTACGCGCATGAAAAGAATCATCAATTAAGCTTAGTATTTTTAAAATATTTTTTTGCTTTAAAAAAGATAAGTTTATTTAGTAAATGAAAAATATGTAGCATCAGTGATAAATCGATTAACAAAATAGTGACAGAAAAGTAACTTAGAAATACTTGGGAAAATTATGATCAATTATGAAAATTATGAAATCGTTTATTGCACGAAATTATAGGATCAAAACAGGAATGATGGGTGATTTTTTGAAAAAGCTATCGGTTTCAGTCTTTTAGGCTATAATATTTTCGCGATCCTATACTTTGTTCCTAACTCGCAACAATGCACTATACTGTTGAAAATTTATATCTTAATAAAAAGGTTATAGGGTGAAGAAGGGGACATACATGGTTAGTGCTTTAAAAGATTTCTTGTAAGGTGCAATTAATTTTTCCAAATTTCTGAGTTACAAGTGAGAGTCAATATAATGTTAATTATATTACGATCACTAGGTATGAGCAATATCTGACAATTCTATTTCAATTTTTGTTGATAAAATATAATCATCAGAAAATATATATTGAAAAAATGCAACTATTCTCTTCATTTTTATTCATTAAATGCCAACAAAATTATAAGCAAATGAAATCTAATCTTCTCATTACTATCACTGAAAATCTAAATCTTACAATAAGATTACTAGCTAAAACTTTGCAACCTTTTTTTTAAAAGTATGATGAAGAATATTTCTAATACTTTACTTACAGGCCATAGAGATTTTGAAAACAACGGAACTTTACGCTCCCTACGTTCGCGAGGCTGACGAACTCTTCAACGACCCTGTCACATCTGACCTCATCGGGGCTCTTATATCCGTAAGTCAAATAAATATATTTTAGATTAATTGCGAATTTACATTGATTAAGAAGCATTAGATTAAATGATCTTTCTATAATCAGGCACCTCAGTACTCACGCGACTCGAGGAGGTCATCGAACGACTCATCGGGACGGGTGTCACAGGTACAGCGCATTCTACACCAGCAGACGCCGGCGTCTAAAGCGGCGAGTAAGGGTGTCAGGGCTCCTCGTGAAATAGAGATTCTATTGGAAAGTTGCATGGACTGGGACTTTGACATTTTCAAACTTGAAACTATGTCTGGAAGGAGGTAAATTATTTTGGATTCGTAATTTTCAGATTGTAGTGCTGATTTTTAAACCATCAATGCATTTTATACTTTCTTTTCTTTTGTCCCTGTATTATTGACCATTTTTAATGAAATTTTGATCTGAATATTTCTAATTTTTTCCTATTCATTTTTATTCTTATATTTAGACCTACCTCAAATTTTTCGTTTTTCTCCATCAAAATTTTAAGTTTGTTTATTTTATTTCATATTTTTACTGCACAGACAATTGTACCCTTCTTTATTATTAATCTGATATAAGATGGCTTACACTGATTTTACTCTTTTCTAACTTGCTCATCCTGCTTTTTGGAGTAATCATTCTATGGAATCATAATATAGCATGCATTAGTGCACAACTGCCTAAACATTTTAGATTCAAAGTGCAGTATTTTTCTTAACTTATGAAGTAGTAATTTTTAATATTTTTTTAGATCTATCGTCATACTGTTTAGTAATTCGTTCATAAGTACTATGCAACATTTTATTTTCTCCTGACATAGTAAAACTATATTATATTTTCATTATTACTCGCTATGTGTGGAATTTGATAAAATTACCAACATTTTAAGCAACTAAATATTTTAAAAGAAATATTTTTGCCAACATCTGCCAATGTGCTAATGTATTTGAGGGGTTAAAGCAGGTAAAATACGTGGGGCGCCAATGTTCCGCACATAGCGAATAGGGTGAATGAACCTCAGTGTACTAAAGAAAAGCCTACTTTCCTTGATTTCATTTCTTCTTATAACTAAATATTTAAATAAAAATATAGCAATTGAATTTTAATAAATTTTATTTTCTTAAGTAACCTGCACTAACAAAAATGATCGTTTTAGACCTCTGTACTACTTGGGAATGAACGTGATGAACCACTACTGTGTACCTGCGCGTCTCAGTTGTGACGAGCGCACCCTACAAAATTGGCTGACCGTTATCGAGGTTAACTACAACTCGCAAAATAGTTATCACAATTCGACCCACGCAGCCGATGTTCTCCAAGCAATCGCCAGGTTTATGCTTTCCGATAGACTCAAGCTACTACTCGACCCACTCGACGAGGTCGCCGCACTTGTGGCCGCTGCCGCGCACGACATTGATCATCCCGGAAAGTCCAGGTAATATTTTGTTATTTTTTCAAATCGTATTAGCTACTTATTAGAAACTAGAAAATTTTTATTATTAACTACTTATATAAATTGTTCTATTAATATTTAGAAAAAAGTTTATAGCTTCATTTAAATTACAAAGGAATTCATGATTTCGTTAACAATTTATGCTAAACTTTTTATTGCAGTCAATTTCTTTGCAATGCAGGGAACAAACTGGCTATTCTGTACAATGATCTTTCTGTACTCGAATCTCATCATGCCGCATTAACGTTCAGATTAACGTTATCTGACGACGATGTTAATATTTTTAAGGTAAACCCGCTGTGTTTATTCTACTTATCAAACGATTTCTAATTCTATTGACCAACTTTATTGTTATCTCTTCGAACCTTTACATTCATTGATTTTTTCCTCTCTCTCGCTCTCTTTCCCGCAGAATTTAGATAGAGAGACGTACAAAATGATAAGGCAAAATATCATCGACATGATTTTGGCAACCGAGATGACCAAACACTTCGAGCACTTGGCTAAATTCGTCAACGTGTGCAGTATACGAACGGAGGAATCGCAATCCGAGGTAAATATTCTTATTAAAATATTTTTTTTAAATCTATGAAATTGTTGACATTATAACGTATTTTTTGTAGCCTTTTACGGATCCGGTCGACTCTTCAGTGCTTCTACTTCCAGAAAACGTATCTCTTGTCAAAAGAATGATGATCAAATGCGCCGATGTATCTAACCCTACCCGACCCTTAAAGTTCTGCATAGAATGGACAAAACGAATAGCGGAAGAATATTTTAGACAGGTACTTTAGTAAAAAAAAAAAAGAAAAAATTCTAAAATCTCTAGACTATTTTAAGTTTGCAAGAGATATTTATAAAAAGAACGTCTGTTTAATAAGTATAAATGTTAAATTCCTTTTCTAGACTGATGAAGAGAAAAGAAGAAAATTACCCGTCGTAATGCCAATGTTTGACCGATCTACCTGTTCAATTCCAAAGTCTCAAATTGGATTTGTGGATTACATAATCAATGACATGATGGAAGCTTGGGACGGTAATGCTTGTACCTTTTTGTTTTCCAATTTGATTCACATTTAAGTAATTTCGGTTCCTAAATGCTTAACTAATATTTTCAGCATTTATTGATTTGCCGGAAATGATCAACTACATGAAACAGAATTACGAGACATGGAAAGAATACAACGTACGTACTAAATTATGTTCAAAACATTCAATTTAAAAAAAAAACACTAAATTTTATTAATATAAATGTTATACTTTTTGTAGGAACGTGGAATCTCGACCCTGCAGGATGTTGAAACGCTGCAGCAGTCTCCAGAATTACAAATACCTCAATCTGCTCAATGAAACTTGTAAATTTGCATCTTCATTTATCGTGTATTAATTAAAGCAGCTCTTCTAATTACTCGATAGTATATAGAAAATAAGATTTAAATAATTTAAGGACAACATAACTTGACAATCGAATAAAGAATAATTTTGAACAAGAAAATAAGATCTTACATTTTTTTCACTAAAAAGACTAACAAATGATAAATACTTTATATCCTATGTAATTAGAATAAGAAAATTACGATTTATAGAGTAAAAAATATTAATTTTTTGAAATATATTGTTTGAAATAATAACAAAAAAGATATCAGAAAAAATTGTAACATACCGTTCTTAACCGGTTATTTGTTTACTACATCTCCTGTGGTTAATAGACAAAATGCATTCAATAGAAAAACTCATGATTATCTTTTCATTGGATTTTTATTTATTGTGATCTTGTTTTTTTTCCAATAAAACAGTTCTACAAAATGCTTTTCTCTTTCTAAATTTTCAAGACATCCATTTTCTGTTTTCTTTTTTAGTCTTTACATATAATTTTTTACAAATTAACGGACTTTCATAGTAAGAAAGAGAAAACAAGAAAATTTTTGTATAGTTCATTTTTTTATTGTTCATCACTCTATATATTTTTTTGCGATCTTTAGATAAACAATTAATTACAGATGTTGTTTTGCAGGTGTACAAATATGTTATTACGTATCCTGCGATCATACATTTATTATCATCTTCCCCGATTTATAGTTTGTATCGTTTTTTTCGCGTATTTGCTTCTCTTTATCATCTTCAATTAAGCAATTTACCGTTGTTGGATTGCTCACTGCCATCGTATAGCGTATTTGCATCAGTTAAGATTCTGCTCAAAAGACATCAAAACTCGTGGATATTGGATTTTCAGTTATATCGTGCTTGATTTATCAAATTACCAAGTTACAGACCCCATAATCAGCTCAACTTACATCTAAACATCATCATCTTTTACTTCTCCGACGCAGTCGTCATTAAATATCAATTAGAATTATTGTTTGTCGATTCCCTTTTCTTACTACTAATCTTAAGTATTATTAAGAGAGTGTAATGCGATCATATCTATATAAACATGCATAAATTGTCAGACATCAAATCTTGCTTTTCATTCGTTATAAGTTTGTATTTTTCTTCATTGTTGGTTAATACAACGTTGATCGAAAAGTAATTGGGTGTACCTTACTTTTGCTTATTAATTCTTAGACACTCATTACAAGTTGTTACGACTTTTTTTTCTCTTATTACGGTGATAGTTAATTACGCAAATCCTTATAATCTAGATTATAATGCCACTCTGTCTAAGCATACGTGATCATTCCTATCAAATGTACCACAAACTCTATTATATGTGTACTTGCAATAGATGTAGTTCTTATCTGTCTAGCCCTACTTCCGCTAAATTCACGCATTTTCCCTTAATGCTCGACGATAAATATTTAACGGCTTCCGATTTAATAGGATAAGATTAACGTTTACGTTAAGATTAACGATCGTTCTTTTATTTCTTTCTTCATTTAATTCGATCTTATTCTTCTTAAAATTTCACCAGGTCAAAAAAATGTTAGCCTAAGTTATTTTCTTATGAAATAACGCTTAGCCCTAACACAGAGAATAGGAGTACGGAATATTTAGCTCATAGTTCAATAGAACGAAAATGTCATAGTGGTGTGATTTAATCTTGTTTGCTTTATAATATGATGTTGATTATTATTAATTTATATTTATTATTATGTATCGGTTACACATACGTTTAAAAATTAAAAGGGGTGCTGATCGCTAAGAATGGAAGGATCTGACGTTAAAAGGATGGTCTAATTTCTAAAGGAATTGGGTATTAGGTAATAACGTAGTACGGTATGTGGCTACCTAGTATGTGATTGGGATTATCTAATTGATGGTGCCCCTAAATAAGAACGTATAGTAACATTCGTGCTTAAGTGGATTGATAATTCAAAACGCTTTCATGGACAGTTACCTTGTTAAGACAGCAAAATCTGATTTTTTACTCTAAGAGGAAAATCAGGGTGCTCTATTATTTTGTTTTGGTGTTGATATTAATATTACGTGTTATTTTAAGGTAGCCTTTAGATGGTTGTTAAATGTACCTATATAAGATTCAGATTTTCAGGAATCAGCAAGGAAATTACTATTAGTCGAAATTCATCGAGATTATTAGTTAGTCATGCGTGCAAATACAATTTATTCCTTGCGAACAATTCATATTAGGATTTTAGTTTTCGACTATTGGATGACATTTAGTGATTATTTAATACATATTACGCTGTTCATCACTTAAATTAATGTTCGATTATTTATTAAATTTAAAACTCGCAGATTAGTTTTGGCTTTAATTATTATGGAATTATTACTTTTTAGCTGTTTCACTATTCCATTAAAATTGTTTTTTTAACATAAATCGACATCAATTAAAAAAAAGAATACAAAAACTATAAATTTGGTATTTCTTTAATCTAAGCTTATGCATTAGCTAGTTAAAATCAATATTGATAATTATACCAAACATCGTTATTCGCGAATATGCAAGTATGGAAATCAGCATATATAGATTATGTCAAATGAAGGCAAACTACTACACATCATCAAAATGTTTTAATTACCCTAATTTCGGGTTTGCTCGTTTTTGTTCCCTTTCACCCTACAATCATTACCATTACTGTTTAGGGTATTCTTTTCTTTACCTTCCTTTTTAAATTTTTTTTTTCTATTTCAAGTTCTTAACAAGCTCGTAAATGATTATACGCTGATCGCGAAATCCCTTCTCCTCCTAACCTTTATAATCCTATCTTTTTAAAGATGGTCCTTACATGTAACTTAAGCTGCTACTCAACATCTTAAGATAGAGATACCAAGTATTCATCGAAATCTTAGTTATGCATAGTCTTAAATCGTATTATAGAATATATGCAACCTTGACTTATTATGAATAGCCAATACTCTGTACCTTAAGATTTTAGAAAGAACGTTAAGCTTGCAACGGCTAATAAATGCAGCTGCTCTAAATGTAGGATTGAAAAAAAGTTTTGAATTATAAATGTGTGCGTTTGCAGGTATTCAATTTTAATTAAAAAAAAATATATGTATATATAGAAAATAAACAAAAAGAAAAATAAAATTCAAGATTGAATATAAAAGTCGATATCAAGATAACGTTCCTTGTTAGCACTATATTATTTACTTTAAAAGTATTCTCTGACTTAGCATCTTAAGATATAGCTACTAAATATTCATTGCATTAATCTTGATCGTACATAATCTTAAGAAACTAGATTACGCTTAATCGTGATATATATACTATGAATATTCCTATTCATTACCTTGAGATTTATAAAGAACGCCAAGCTTGTGCGACTATACCAAAATTAACACTTTTATAAGTCTAAAAATAAGATGAAAAAAATTTGTTCAATGTTTTAAATAACTATATAAAGAGACCAAAAAAATAATAATTACTAAATAATATTGTAAAAAAGTGCAGTGCTAAAATTTATTAAAAAGTATGTGTGAGAACGGTACGAAATAACGTTTCCTGTTAGCAAATACGTATATTGTACCGAAGATTACCGTAAGATGTTTAGTAATTGGCGAGATTATTGTTACTTTCTACACCATTTAATTGGGCGGTTTGAGCTTTGACGTACACTTATTTTGATGTTAAAATGGTCTTTTATACTCTCTTTGAATACGGATGCAGTCGCTTTCGCTTATCAGTATAATCTCCGTATATTCAAATAATTTATTCGAGTGAAAATTTCCCGTTTCTTTAGGATAATTGACGCTTTAATAATTTTCTGAATTTCGGAGAAACTTTACGACGAACACACGCCTGACATCTTTATTATTTTTATTTTTTTTTTACTTTTTTTTTAATCTTAAATTGTAATTATTTGTCAAACAATTGTTTTAATTAAAATTGTAAGGTATTTTAAATTATTTAAAATTTTATATCGTTGTCGAAGCGCTTATTGATCGATATTGTCTCCGCGAGATATAACGTGAAGCCAAGTAATTAGGTAATTACTGTACACTTCACATTATATCTCGCGAAGACGACGCTAACACGTTCAGCGACCTATCAAGCCGTTAATAATTACAGATAATTTTAATATTTTACAACAAATTTATATTAAATTTGCGTGTATTTGTCTTTAACCAGAATAGAAATGGTTGTGGTACGACGATACAAAAATTGTTGTTACTATTTAACTCTTTTGCAACCCTAAGACTTCAGGAAGCTCCGCGTGAAATAAGTACGTATAGAAATGGTAAGTATCGATGTGTGCGTGAAGTTTGTGAGCGGCGCTAAGTTTACAACTGCGCTATACGAAATTCGTTTTTGGCTCAAATGCGTCACTCGCTTACTCACTTAATAACTATATATATATCAAGTTGTTATCTTATGTTAATAATAAGAAGCGGACTTAGACCGCAAAAGAGTTAAAAACACCTACTTTCAATGTGTTGGATATAAGATTTTCAAATATGATGGTCGAAGCCCGCGGACTAGCATTATTTCATTAGCCCAAAGTTATTATTGGTTTTACACCCAGCGTTTGCTATACCTGCGTTGTTACTTAATAACTCTTAAAAACCTGAATGTTTTGTTTCAAAAATGACCTCTTAAACTCGCATTACATTCTCTTATACAACCTCAAACATTAGATTTAATAAATATAATTGATGACTTAGATAAGTATGCGTATATCAAGAATAATATATAGGTTACTTAAAAATATTACTTGAGTAAGGAAAGAAGCAATGCTCAGAGAGCAACTATCCCATGACTTTTACGAATCGTAAAAGTCATGGGATAGTTGCTATCTTCAAGCTGCTCTTCTTTGAAAAAGAAATCAAAGAATGAAAATATTTTAAACCCTGTACTTTCCTAAATTAATTTAATAAAAAACAATTTACAAAATAAATTTTATGGATAACAAATCAGATGAAAAATATATGTCGAAAACAATACAAACAAAGTTCGGTCTGACTTAAATGAATATTACAACACAATTAAGAACAGAATAAAGAACCAACTTTAGTAATTCACAAAATTATATAAATGTACAGCTCTGTGGTACAGACGA
The DNA here is from genome assembly GCA_900474305.1 of Cecidostiba fungosa. Taxonomy (NCBI): domain Eukaryota; kingdom Metazoa; phylum Arthropoda; class Insecta; order Hymenoptera; family Pteromalidae; genus Cecidostiba; species Cecidostiba fungosa. The sequence goes on along the minus strand of UCOJ01000952.1, from coordinate 9,949 downwards.
TTCTTTAGAGCGTAACTTGGTAATTTACGCGATCGGCTATTGCTTAATCGTATAGACCTATGTATATATACTTAGTACGATAGAGGTGTTGATTACATACTTGTTATATTTTCGAAAAGTTGATCAAAGATGCGCAAAAATTTTTTTTTTTTTTAGTATAAAAAAAGATTTGCTTCGAAAAAAGTGTTTGCGAACTCTACAATAAGACAAGTGGCAAATATATCAAACTCTGTTGTATCTCCCTTTTATACTCGTTAAAGGCTCCTAATCACACATTTAAAGGACATCTGAAACGTTCGGTTTACAAGCACTAGAATCGTATATATCTAAAGGAATCACAGCTCGACGATCGCTGCTTCGATCAAAATTCAAAACTTATGCACACTCACACAAACGAGCATCAACTCGTATTTTCCATTGTGTTTTTCCAATAAATATATTTCGCATAGTCTCGTGTTGTACATAAAAAAAAAGTTATGTAGGTTCGCGTACGTGCCCTATCTCAGTCTTAGCAGGGGCTAAGCAAAGGCAAAATTACGGTGGAAGTTTTTGCTGCTGTGCTTTGAATTTCGGAAAAATATTAGATGCGATGTTAAATAAGTATTACTTTGGTTGTATTATTTATTTGTAACATTCGTCGGTGTTCACGCCCGGGGCGCCCCCGCCCCCTCGAGGGGCGCCGTATATCAATACCGTTAAGAAGTTAGGTTCTCTCGCGTATAAGCTATTTAAAAAATATATATATTTAAGATATAACAATTACGAATTATAATACTAATTATAGTTTTTTTAATAATAATAAGTCACCCCTTTAGTTCCGACACTAAAGACGAGGATGACGATAGAACTTACAAAAATTAAGATTTGTTCTCACTTTTCAAAGAAGTTTCGCATAGGCCAAACCTATATTATTCGCTCTTAATGGCAAAGTTTAGAAAAAAGCCCTCGAGTCGCAAAAATAAAGAAATTAAACGTCGTGACCCACTTGCATGTACGTACGTCTCTTTGCAGAAACAGGTCTCACACAAGCAGGTACGCCTAGGAACTACATTTTTCCGGTTTATGACTTTGTACAAAAGAAAAAGCAAAAGTCAGACGTTTTAATTACATGAAGCTCGTGTCGGAATAAATCTTACAACTGAATCTTTCGAAATATGCTACGCGATCTATAATAAGTTAGGTACTCAAGTTTATGAATTCACACATAAAAAAGGATGTTTAGCTTTCGCTATCGACAATCGGTAAAAAATGTTCCTTCTTCAAGTTGTTCAAAATTTCATACTACGACTGATCGACAGATTAGCGCTTAGCCTAAACCTTATCAACGCAATTTTAACGCTTCTCCTACAGTCTAACCAACCGATCTCAATATGTGTTTTTAACTTTTACTTCTCATATAATAGAGTAGATGGGACACTCGTAAACCTACTGTTTTGTAGATTTAAATTCATAAGCTGACGCAGAGTCAAATGTGGTGTTCTTCTCGATAATTTAACGCTGATATGTAACTCTTAAATCATACTTAGTAGGTTGATTTTGATTTGCGTTTTGCGACTGATTGCTAATCCTGAAGCCTCCTCAACCGAGGCGTCCGAAGACGCCCGGCGACAGTTAAACAAAATTTCGTAGTTGCGTGTCAAATAGCCTCGCTTACCATTTAAATCGATCGGCAGATAAATCAACCAGATTTTTGGGATCTCTTCTCATAACTCGACTGTTACGTTTTACTTTTTGTTTGTTATTGTTTAGATATCTTCTAAAATAGCGTGGCGCGGTAGAACTTTAAAAGAGGATGTGTTTCCAAGTTGAGTAATTAATGCGACGCTAAATCAAAAACAGAGAAAACAAATTTTCAAGTACTGACATTTTTACAATTAATCTTCATAATTTAAAATATTATATAACTACATTTTACAGTAATGTTAAACTTTTTTATTTAACATTTATCGCATAGGCTTAATCATTAAGAGCTTAGAATGCTGTATGTGTAATAAAGAGGCTCTTGGAAATATTTTTGTAAAAAATATATCGTTAAAAAAATTAGTCCAATAATATACAAAAATATTGGAACGTTGCAGACCCTCGTTTATTACGAAAAGCACTCGTAATTTCTTAAAAATTTCGACTATCTTAAATTTTTTGTATTATCTAACAAATTTTAGCGACTTAACGCCACGCTTACCTATTTCATTGGATTGTCGATTGTGAGATCCTAACCAAAGACATTACATCAAAGGTGCAATGAGCAAAGTTTTACGACCATAACCCCGTAGGGTGCTCTGAAAATATAAAAAATAACGATTCGAAATATTCCGATTTGGAACTTGTTAGCAACTTATATTACGAAACCCTTTCGTTATTGGATGAAAGAAACAATTGAAAAAAAAATTGACACCAACACCGAATTTGAAAGAAATTCTGGATGTACCGAAACCAATAGAATATATTTTGCTCTTGACAAAGAGAAAAATCATGTCTCATGTTAAGAAGCATAAAATTTTCTTATACAGTCTATTATTATACTAGCATACCAAAAGTTAGATAAATTTAACGACCCAACATTAACAGCATTTGTCTATAGTCTGTTGTTATACTTCAATTTCATACCAAATGTTCACCAAATGTCGTCGGTTTCTACGAAGACTAACACAATTAAAAAAAATCTATTTTAATACGCCTTTTCTAGAGCATCTGAGTAAAATAAATTCGTTCAGGACCTGATAACTTGAAGTACGATTCGTATACTAGTTTAACAGGTATTAAACAAATTTACTTTACTTTGTGCCCTGAAAATGGCGAATTAAAATAGGTCTTTTTTAATTGCGATAGTCTTCGCAGGAACCGACGATATGATCAAATCACGTAATAATTGAAAGTAGTAGTCGTAAAATTTGCAATAATCCTCTGAACAAATATAATAACAGGTCGTGTATGTTTTAATCGTTATGCAACAGTAAACAGAAAATAAAAAAACTTTCAACGTTGTGACCCGCGGGACTATACAATACGAGGAAGCCGGTCTGCTCAAAACAAACGTCTCGAGTCGTCGAAGTTGATTCATCGGTCAAGATCACGTATATAGTATAAAAGTACAGTAGGATAAAACCCCAGCCACTACTCGCACCTCTTGTTTAATAATAGCTATAGGATATAAAACATTTTGAAAAAAATTTACTCACGGTAATATGCTGCACGGCCCACAGCCCGTCTACCCTCAGTCTACATTGTCCCAGTTGAGTTGTCGTTCCAGGAAGTAGAAACTACGTCGTCGAGCGACGATGAGAGTTGGAGGGGGGGTAGTCAAGATACTCTGCTGTCCTTACTCAGTGACGGTGTGTTTACGAATGCGCCGCAGCCGGGCGGTCGCGTCCCTTATATAGCCGAGCGCGCCGGCAGCGCCGCTGGCAGAGCTTCTCGAACGTTCTAGAGCAACGTCCTTTATGTTTACGTGCCGGTGCGCAGATGCATCGTTAGCCGGGAATATCCCGTTCCCAGGCCTCGGCAACACGACAATGGGACTGTATAATTCGAAGGGCTGCGAATTTCAAGGCTGAGGACTGCAAAAAGGGCCTACTTTGTTGCAAATTCCCGGCGTCTGGCTGCCGATGTTTTGGCGGCGCAAAAGCGCCGCGGCGCAGTATATAGAGCTCGACCGCCGCCGCGGAGAGCAGTGCAAAGTATTGATCGCCGTCCCGGCATCACCTCCTCTCTCTCTCACACACCGCTGCATGCACGTATAGAAAACGGACGAGCGTTCTGGCACGTTCGCCCGGGCTCCAGTCGCTTCGAGTGTAGGCTGTACTATATCTGTATCTCTTCTCTTCTTGCCGGCTCTCTGTGCTGCTGCTGCTGCTGCGCCCGTTCCGCATTATATACATATATACCCACATATAATCCAGAGAAGGTGACCGAAACTGTGCGGAGGGACCAGTATGCTGTAACCACGACGCAAAAAAACAGCAGGAAGGGGGGAGGAGAGTGAGAGAGAGAAAAAGAAGAAGGGAATTCTCATGGCAAGGTCAGAGCGGACGAGGCGAAAACAACACCGGCAACGGCGGCGACAACTGCGCAATATTCCTAATACCATCGTAGAGCCGGTTGTTGTTGACGATCAACTCGCGAAGGAGCCCTTGGGATTTTGGAGACACGTTCGCTGGAGAGACGCCTTCGTTCTACTGATAGTGAGCCCCGTGATGATCAACACCTGCACCGGTGCCTTCATCCTTGGCCTCTGTTACTTCCTCAATCCGAGAGAGGATGAGCCCAAGTCTTGCTGCGAATGAGAGATTTTTTATCGCTATATGTCTAACGTTGCACTGCGTTTACTACTTGCAGGGGTTCCCCCTCGTTGCAACGGACAAAATGGCGAGTTCTGTCTTGTATTTCGTAGAGAGTTGACAGCTGTATGAACGAGTTTTTTTTTTGTTTTGTTTTCTAGAGCTGCTATTGAACGATCGTTGGGGCGTGTAATGGAATTGTATTATTCGCTTTATATAAAGTTTGCTTTCATTGTAGAGGCTATACCGTTGACTCGTATAAGAACGATATGAAAAACTGCTTAGTTGAGTTTCTGCATTTATTACACGATTTAAACAGCTTGATAATTTTAAAGAGATATGCGATCTAGAGTGCAAGGCGCATTTAAGGTAAAATAGTCCACATTAAGTCCAAGAACAACGTACCTAATGTGAATCCAAAATGCATGTTTTCATTAGCATCGCAGACAAAACAACGTCTTCCGCAAACATATGCACGACTGCAGTTCAAAAATAAAACTTGCATAACCGATCAATAAACAGTCGGTTTACACACTTTCCTGTTGGCTATAGGGTAAAAATAGCCGTAATCACCAAGGAGTATTGTATAACTCGCGCTAATTGCGATTATATAAATAGATTAGCAATTGATGAAAATGCGCGATTCTAGAGTAGCGACGATAGAGTTATAGATTAGTCATTTACAAGAGTTCAGTTCCTTATTGAACGATAATAGATATGAAGTGTGATGTAGGTCAGTGCAGCTGATGTTATTTTTAACTTGCGTCGCAGAAGCGCCGGCACTTGTTATTTTCCCCGGCAAACTGTACTGTACATGATAACAAAAAGAAGGAAAATTCCTCTCTGTACCTCGGCATTGTTTACATCCCTATTTACACGACTTGTTTACGAGAAATTGTATAAAGTAACGAGCAGCTATTTTTAATGGAATTAAAAATGCCTACAGTGGAATATAACGCTCCAGTGCAAGGTTATTGGATATAATATATAAGCGTGACGCTGCAGTTGAGAAAAATTAAATTTTGAAAAATACTTATGCGCAACGAACAAGTGCCAACTTTGTATTTATTAATTACAACGATTCTAGTCCGTTGTGATAATATTGTATAAGTAAGATGAATAAAAACGTATTGTAAAAAACCTTCTAACCGTTTTATTTCTTTTCATCCTGACAAACAGTAGCTCTGAAAGTAGATAGTAGTCGAGCAAGAGAAAAAAAAAACAGAAAAGTAAGCCCGAAACGTGAATTTCTGTTTCACAGGAGACTCGTTAGATTAGATACTTCAGGGCTATATAGCACGATGCTTTTGTAAAATTAAACAAGTTCTCTCTCTGTGCCACACAATTCCTCTGCGCACATCTCGATGGGAAAGTCCAACTTCACCCTCGAAAGTGGCAATGAGTCCAACAAACCTTTTCAAAGGATTCGGCCTCTAGAATTGAATTATAGGATTTGTTAGACACATATTGTCGACTCTTTGTTAGCGATTACTTTTTCAAGCGCATGTATAACGGGTCGCAGGATCGTTTGCTTTGATCAAGGCCGAAACGTAGATTCTGCAAAAGTCACGTAAGCACTCGCTAAATTAAAGCGGCTACGATCGATTCCAGTTCTCTATATATGTGAGCGTGGATGAAAACCTGGAAAAAGTTATTTGCATCTGGAACATTTTTAGTTTGCAAGTATAATGGTACGAAAGAGAAAAAAAGTATGCTTTCTATTCGTTGTACATATTTAGATGCGAATATTTGGAAATTTTTGTAAAAATACAGCTTTTTAATCATCTTTCAAACTTTGAACTTTTATACAATTTATTGCTATATTGCTTAGCAACAAATCTTAATCGCAAACGCAGAAAGATGTTTTCATTTTTTTATTATTCTGTTCCGCGACAATAAAATTATGTGTCAAACGCAAATTTGAAAAATCCAAACGATTGCACGCGGAAATCATATTTCATGCGTTGTTTCGGTTACAAACGATATTACGACGTAAAATTCCACCTGGCATTTCTGGAACTACGCAGAAACCGGCTGCTCCGTCCGCCGATCAATAATCGAGTGAATTAAGGCGCAAAAGGAACCAGCCCTTCTGCATTTCGCACAAATGCCGGTCACAGCGTTTATGGTATTACGCAATCCAGCGTCCTTTTGTGTCATGCCTGTCCTCCCATTGTTGCGAATGACATCCGTACTTATTACGTAATGTCAGGAAAAAGCCTGGCTGGTTATGAATTTCTTTTGAAATGTGCTTTTTAGCGGAAATTTCGAAAAAAATTTACAGTATTTTGCAGTCGACAAAGTTGCATAATAATTGTTACAGCATTTTGATGGATAACTACAGTTCTTATTGTTATATTTATACTTATTCGTGATAAAAATTTAATGTATTTAAGGATGTGCTTATGATTTTGTATCTTATTATGACCTCTTTCATTTTTTCAAATTTGCAATTCAATTATCTTTTAAAATCAAGTTACAATCATATCTTATCGTATAAATCAACACATTTTATTGGCTCATTATGATACCAAAAGATGAGTACTTAGCCTACAACTTGAATTTCGTTAGATTCGCTACATTCATAATGAGTACTTTTGTGAAAATGAATAACGATAGCGACAAATCCTACTGTTCTTTCCCCTTTAATATAAACTCTCAGCGTCGAAATAGATGCACGGAACGCATATTATATTAACTATAAATAACCGACCTGTTTAGCAGAGATGACTCAAACATCACTTATTCGAAATCTATTCAAATAACTAAAAACCATTCAAACTCTTTTCATAAGTTAAGCTGGAATTAAAAAACGCCAGCGTCAGCAACGACGCCATCACCACTCCCATGTACGATTTCTTCTAAAAAATAAACACACCCAATCCTGACAACACATACAATCTTCAGCCAGAATCTTCCTGTACGTAAAATCAACCCTAGACCTTGTGGTTCATCCATATTAACATCGGCTTTAGAAAAGGCCGGTAAGCATTTTGAATCAATCTTAGGGAGTGTTCGCCGGGTCCACTCGAGAAAATTCTACGCAGTTCCAGCATGGATGCACCGGTTGCCGGGAGCTACAGTCGCGCCACCAGCCTTCATTGCAGCTGTTCTTGGGCTGAACTACCTGTAAAGTCTGCGAGAGAGTCGAGTATGGATTTATCGTTGGTGGGACGGAGAAGTTGCAAGCTTACCGTCGGTTGGGTTGGTTAGACAGGAAACTGACGAGGCAGATGGTGCTTTATCGATTTTGGTAGGGCTCTCGGTACTTTCTAGAAAGTTCGAGATGTTTCTTTGGATTGAATATACCTCAATGTAGAAATAGATTTGCGTTTGATGAGCAGCTATTTTAAACGGAATTGGCTACACATTTTTGTAGAAGGAGTTTCTTGACTTTCATTTATTTCTAGTAGAATATTCAAATCATTTTTCTCCGCTTTGTTCTGTGAAGTAAAAAATAATGCAAATGAGTACGCAACATTGTCTTGAAAAAGTTTACAACTTGCAATTTGGTTCTTATTACATTAATACGCTTTCACCGTAATGATAAATATTTAAAAATACGCATCGTCGGTATACAATGTTTCTCTAAGAGAAGAAAAACAGACAGACGCCTGCAATTACTGAATCCAAGAAAAAAAGACGTATTTCTATACCAGCTACCAGTAATTAAACTCAACGCTATTATCTTCCACAGAACTCGTGAAACATAAATTGGAATACAGGCAATACTCCCTCGCGAACATTACAATAAAGCCGGACAAAAAAAGCATCGCGGCGAGCTTCATCGAGAAACGATGCTACACTACACTTCGAGATGAATATTTGATCCCTACGATACACAATAAAATGAAGATACGATATCTAAAGGCTGTAATTAAACTTCTTTCCGTTATACCGTAATTTCACGTAGAGCTTACAAGCGTACACGCGAATGTAAATAAATGATCTAATTATAAAGCTCGCATTCGATGCTGTATAACGTAATTAAAACTTGTAGATAATAGTATGTAATTCTTATAATACTTTGTTTATCGCTGATATTACGCGATACATACATGCGACATTATGAAAAGATGTAGTCTGAGCTTCGGTGATATCCGCGTGCGGTAAAAACACGCGAATTAACGAAATACAAAAATTGTGCATTCCATATCTATAGATTTACAAATGCTTTTTTGAAGTTAATTTAAATCGGTAAAGCGATCCATTAGGACAAGCAAGTATTGTAAGCTTTTATACGATCTTGTAAAAAACGGATACAATATATACTATAAAACGAACATGAGCACACGACAATCGGAATACGCGGTGCAGTTGAGTCGCTACGTTCTGCGACCCATCGGTCTCTGGTCGTCATCCTCCTCCAGCCGATCCGAGACTCGATCGCAAGATCATCGCAACAAGTTTGTCAACGTTATTCTGATACTATTTTCCTATATCCTGATAATGTTCATCCTGATACCATGTACTCTGCACACCTTCATCGAGGAGCCAAACATAGCAATAAAACTGAAGCTCATCGGACCCATAAGCTTCTGCCTTATGGCAGTGACCAAGTACGCCTCGCTCACTCAAAAAACAACTGAACTAGCCGAGTGCTTTGGACACGTCGAGGAGGACTGGCAGCGCGGTTGTGCTATCGAAAAGAAGGTGACGAATAAAAACATTTTCCAAGTCACTGGCACTTAGTTTCCTCATATCGGTTTTTTGCCATGATTTTTTTCGTTGTATTATGGTATAATTTTGAAGATTATGAATTACTTGTTAAAAATCACTAGGGAATTTTATACTTTTTTAGATGCATTATAACAGTATTTTTTGAAAATCAGAACATCGCCATAAAAAATGGGTCGCCAAATCGACATAAATTTTTTTTTTGCACATAGAAAACGGAAAAGGAAAATAGTTATACCTTCATGACATAATCTAATGAGTATAAACTGAGATCTAGACATAAACACACACACACACACACACACACACACACACACACACAGTGATGCGCGCGTGATTAGAACTCAAAACACCTTGAAACACGTTTCTATAATGTTTTTACGAAAATTTCAAAAAGCAACAAAAGTTCCTCTGTGAAGAAGCGAAATTCATGACAGGTAAATCGTGTAAAGCATTGTATGGTTGCAGGCGATGTACCGTCACGCTAAAACCGGCCGATCGCTCTCGATCTTTGCGGGGATCTTCATGTACGGAGGTGGAATCTTCTACCAAGGAATCATGCCTATAGCTGCTGTGCAGACCTTCTCCGCGAGTATCGATGATTCGTTATCTTCGAACATCTCATCAGTTCTGGAAGTGGCCAAGAAGCCACGAATCCTCACTTTTCCGACCTACAACGCTTGGCTGGACATCGAGATCAGTCTAGTATACGAAATCGTTTACCTGGTGCACTGTTTCTCGGTTTATGTTATGAGTACGATAACCGTGGGTAGTTGTAGCCTTGCCGCTGTCTTTGTAACCCATATTTGTGGCCAGCTCGAGCTTGTTATGATGCTAATTCGGAGGTACGTTGACGGTGACGTTGGTCAAAATGAAGTGCCATATCCTAAGGATGCGACGACTCGCGAGGCTAGGCTCGCTGTTATCGTCACGAGACACATCAGGACACTCAAGTTCGTATTTTTTTATTATTAAAAATATGCATGATGGATGAC